>JAZGTK010007582.1:0-19217 GCA_036877625.1 Ambastaia sidthimunki
GCAAAAACCTTTCTCATCTCAACAGGCCTCTTGCTGCTGGAATACACATCACACTTCTAACAGTTTTAGGAGTTTTCAGACCAGCACCAGCCATTGTAACAGGGGAGTAGTGGATAGGGTAGTGAATGTATTCTGTGTGTTTTTGACTTACTATTTTTTATTTTATTTTATCATAATTTTAGAAAAAACAGATCAGGAAACAACAACAGCCACAGCAGACTGAAAGGTGTTAGTTTATTAAACCTTCAGGATGTACACAGATTGAGGACCTTTAGGGCCTTTAGATCTGGAAAACACATCAGGAAACAACAACAACCATAAAATGAGTCACAACAGACTAAGAGGTGTTAGATTGTCGTGGAGCAATCAGTGGTCTTATCAAATTTATTAATAAAGTTAAAAAAACAGAGTTCCAGTTATCAAAATAAGACTTTATTGATTCAAACAACAAAGCCGAGAAAACAGCAGCTGGGTTCTGATTTCTATCTGTTTGGGGTCTCATATTTATACATTACTCTTATCAATCTTTTTTAACCAGAATTAATAAACTACTTTTTATTTATTTCACTCATCTGGTTTTCCACCAGTATTTAATTCCCCTTCTGACTTTTTTTCTAATTGTGGAACTTTTTTTTTCTAATTGTAAAAAAGCCAGATTAGGCTTTTTAACCATAGTTCATATTTCACCACCTTCTATTGGTTAGCCTAATCTCATGGGGCGTACACCAAACTTGTTTGTGCCCTACCTTATCAAGTCATGGCACTTTAGAAACTACCCAGCTTACTGTTGCATCCCTCACATTATCTAATGGAAAAGTACAGAAGACCCACAGTTTGTATGTGACCATTC
The DNA here is from genome assembly GCA_036877625.1 of Ambastaia sidthimunki. Classification (NCBI taxonomy): domain Eukaryota; kingdom Metazoa; phylum Chordata; class Actinopteri; order Cypriniformes; family Botiidae; genus Ambastaia; species Ambastaia sidthimunki. The sequence goes on from JAZGTK010007582.1 coordinate 851, forward strand.
TGTATTTAAAAAAATCATCACAATAGTCAATCTACACATCAGACTATTGATTTCATTCATTATTATACTTTTTAAGTGAATTTCACAATAAGATCAGGAAGGCTGACCATGAGGCATAGGGGAGAGGGTGGAGCTAGGGACATAAATTAACATAGGGGCCATAAATCACCCATTTTGACACAAAGTACATGTTAATACTACTGATGTCTCTCTACCTTTGAGTGCAGGTGAGGATTTATTGGAGCTGGACACGGTGCGGCTGGAACTCGAGAAACTGCAGAAGCTCATTAATCTTCTCGAGAGGCAGGCCCTACTACTAGAGTAGAGAACCATGCTGGAAAAATCCTATGTAGTCAGTCCACGGCTTGAAGTCAGCGCTGCATCATCAACACCACCGCTGTCTACCCCTAGGTGCAGAGCCAGCACTCGACCAGCGTACGTAAACTTCACTCCGGCGCCGGCACACCAACTGAGGCATAAGGCGCGACCCAGGACCCAAGCGACCACTGCACCACCACTGGCTCCCGGATCGCTACCCGCAACCACTTTGCCCCTCTTCGCGAGCCTGAATGTGCTGCCGTGATCATTGGAGATTCCATCGTCCGCCATGTTCACGCTACCTCTGCCAAAGGTAAGGTGCGCACTCATTGTTTTCCTGGTTTTCCCATTGCGGCACAGGTACCCGCGATCCTGAAGGATAGCGATAACATTGGTGCTGTCGTGCTGCACGCGGGGGTGAACGACATCAGGATGAGGCAGTCAGAAATTCTTAAAAAGGACTTGAAAGGACATGAAAATGGTCGAATCAGTGCGCAGCTCATCGCCCTCAACGAAGTTAATCATATCAGGACCACATCCTACCCATCGACGAGGAAGCGAAAGGTTCAGTAGACTTTTTTCTTTAAATCAATGGTTAATTTCTTGGTGCAATGAACAGAATCTACTGTTTATAAATAATTGGTATCTTTTTTGGGAGCGACCGAGGCTTTACCGTCCAGACGGCCTGCACCCCAGCCAATTCGGAGCAGCTCTACTATGGGAAAATATCACCAGGACCATCCGCTCAATTTGACTGGCAAGTTCATCTTCTAATTCTAGCCGCTGCTGTTATGTAAAAACTAACCCTAACCCTAATACTGAAAATGTGTGTATGGTTAAACATATAGAGATTGTGTCTGTTCCCCGGTCAGTGAGGCATAACAACAAACACGCAACAATATCTAGACAAAATCTTATTGCAATAAATACACGATAGAAAATAAATGCCATTTAAAATTCGGGCTTTTTAATATAAGATCTCTCTCATCAAAGACGGTTATTATAAATGAAATGATCTCGGACAATAGTTATGACATATTGTGTATGACGGAAACATGGATAAAACCAAACTAATATATCGGTTTAAATGAATCCACCCCGCCAGGCTACTGCTATAAACATGAGGCCTGTCCGGTAGGCCGTGGTAGCGGTGTTGCAAATATTTATAGTGATTTTTTTAATATAAATATTTATAGTGATTTTTTTTTATAGTGATTTTTTTAGGGTTAAACAAACAGTCAAAGGTTTGCCTCGTTTGAATTAATGGTGCTTAATATTAACGTACCAGACAAAAAGAATAAATCAACCCTCTCCTTTGCGCTGGTTACCGTGTACAGACCTCCAGGCCCACACGCTGCGTTTCTAAAGGACTTTGCGGAATTACTAACTAACCTGCTGGTGATAATTGATAAAGCTTTAATAGTTAGAGACTTCAATATTCATGTAGATGTTACAAACGATGCGCTCGGTGTTGCATTTAAAAACTTGCTAAATTCTTCTGGAGTCGCGCAACATATTACTAGACCCACTCATCGTCTTAATCACACTCTAGACCTAATTATATCACATGGGCTGGACCCCATAGATATAGATATCTTGCCACTAAGTGATGAAATCACAGATCATCATCTTATTTCGTGGGAAATAAAGTTAGCTGATGTCAACCGAAATGCCCCACGCTATAGACTGGCCAGAACCATTACTCCTAACACTAAAGACAGATTTATTAACACTCTGCCAGATGTTTCTAACCTTCGTAATACACCCGTAAATGCTAATGATCTAGACACTACAACAACCGAGCTGAACTCTATACTCATCAATACACTACATACTGTTGCACCAATTAAATCTAAAAAAGCTAGAGACAAAGCCAAAGCTCCGTGGTATACAGGTAATTATCAGGAACCTTATACTTTTATCACCAAAGTTAATATTTTCCTGCTCTGTTTTTATTCCCTCATCTGGGTCTCACTACTGTTAAATCTTTTTAATGCTTTTCCAAACTACCACCAAATAAAATTAGTCCCATACTCTATGAAAGTCTTTATTGTAACGCTTGCAGTTTAACCTGTCTTACTCACAGAAATTGACTGCAGCTTTAGCGTGCCAGAGGAGAACTGGCCCTTTCTGTCAAGTCCGGGTTCTCACAAGGTTTTTTTCTCAACTTATCATCCTCTGGAGTTTTGGTTCCTTGCCACTGTCGCCCTGTTGGCTTGCTTGCGGGGAGTCTGCTGACATTAGCTTAGATAATTTCACATAATTTGCTGTCTTAATTACTGTCTATATAGAAATATAGAAAATATAGAAATTCTATATTTTACATATAACTGCATATGTCATATACTCTATATAATATTTCATTTCATATTTCTGTATCTATCCCTGGATGTTTTCACTGTCATTTGTACAGCTGCTTTGTAACAATGTACCATTGTGAAAAGCGCTTTATAAGTATACTTGAACTTAGATCCTTTTCATGTTTGGCACCCAAACTCTAGAACAGTCTACCCAGTGTTCTAGACCAAACTACATTTTAAATCTAGATTGAAGACCCACCTCTTTAATTTAGCCTACACATAGTCCTAACATTCCTCAGTGCTTAACATATTGTCACAAAATCAGACCCGACAGTTTTAAATCGATATATAATCATAAATAATTTTCATGGGATTCATGGGACAAGAGTAACATGGAAATGACATCAGAATGTGGCCATTTGGTTACAAGGAAAACCGAGCTCTCTCTCACTTCTTTACATGGTTTTGTTATTTTATATATGGTTGAAGATGTTTTTTTTTTATAAAATTAAAAGAGAGATGGCATGTACCTCTTATTCAAGAGGAATCTAGAAATTGTCCTGGTCATACAATCAGTTCAGTGTCGTGCCATGTGGGACACAACATCTTGTTCCCTCCATCAGGGAACAGATGTTACAGTCGTAACCGAGAATTCTCTTTTTGCCACATACTCAGCGTGGTTAATAATGTGACATTAGGAGTCCCTCTACTAAATGGACACCACAAAATACCTGTGTTACAAGGTACAGTGTAGTGGACATGGGCAAGCCTGAGCATTCCTCGTCATGACCGCTTTAGTGATACACCCACATTTCACCTGTTTGTATACTGCAACACTTGTTTTGAAAACAAATCTTGCAAAACTATAGGGTGTAACCCAACCCACAGCTCTACATGTCTGTGCAAGAGAGGAACTATTCACCAGTGCCCAGAAGGACGCAACATCTCTAGTGGTGGGTTCTCGGACTCCAAAGGGGAATAGTAGACCTCGGGAAATAACATTCACATTCCAATAGGCCAACAAATTATTGCTCTTTTTCAACCTGTATATGAAGCATTGAGGGCAGTGAGGGTGGAAGAGCCTGTGAAGTATGCCTGTCCTGAAAATGGTGCCTTCCACAAATTCATGACCTCAATTCATGAGGTGCCTTCCACAAATTCATGGGGGGAGGATTTCACTTAAAAACCGGATGACCACGGTGACCTGAGAGAGCATGGCTGCTAACTCTGCTGGTGACCCAAACGCTCAAGACAGATTTAATGGCTGTCTGATGGAGTGACATATCAGCCACATCCAAGAGAACAGAGGAGACATCTTATAAGAGATGAGTTGCAGAGTTGGCATGCAAATTCCATATTTTCATTGACCTTTCATATTCAGATCAAAGATGACTGGGCTCAAAAATGAACCCCTAGTTCAGAAAATCTAGATGTCACAAAACATTTTGTTTTCATTTTTAACACTACATCTTTGGGTAACATTTAAAACAAAGCTATTTTTAAATGTTTTGCTTTAAAAGTGTGCTGACAGTGTGTGTGAAGATTGTGTTTAAAGAAAACAAGTAATCTGTTGGGTAATAGTAAAATTCTAAGCTAAATTTTAATGTATGTTTAACTGACACGCTGTAGATTTGTATTGCCAAAGCATTTGCAGGGAGACTGCGCACAGTAACTGAGACTTACCCCATTCCATTCTACGCTGCCCTCATCTCCACCCTCACTGCTGCAGTCATACCTGATGCTAGACAGAGAAGTGGTGCTTCTCCTTGTTTCTCCATCTCTCTGATTTTCCACTGATGCTCCCTGAGACACACACACATCATATTATCTCTCAGCCTGCAGAAGAGAACATTTAATGCTGTAGATGTTGTCAGATTGTTGTACCTGTCTGCGGGATCTCATGGCACAGTCCTCCAGAGTCTCAGCCGCCTCTAGTTTACCCTGCTTGTGGTACAGAGCGCCAAGGTTCCTCAGCGTGGAGTTTACTGTTGGGCTGTAAAAACACACAACATAGATTCACTCTAATATGTGACAAAGCTCCATCTGAGTTCCCATCCAGACCAGATCATGTGAAGGGACTAGTGGTGTTTAAGTGGCTGAAGGGACTAGTGGTGTTTAAGGGAAAAGCTTTGAAATAAGGTTTTAAGTTAAAAGCTGTTTTGCCTGTTTAAAAGCAGAAATACAAAAACAAAAACACAAATGTGAATGTTGAAGTTTTAGCATCAGGATTTTGTTCTAGAGAATATAATATAAATCTTAATGAATTTCTAGTTATTCATCATCTAATGGAGCTAAATTCATTTCAGACATGTCTGTGTTCACTTTTACCTGTTCACCCTGTAGGTTTTGTACCAGCTGCCATATTCACCGTGATTTCCGTCTGCCAGCCTTCCCTGAGAGAGTGAGAGACACTATGAATCATCCAGACAAATGTGCAGTAGTGTATATGGGTGTGCTGTATTTACACATACTTTTCTCTCCTCCCTCTCCTCAGCATGCATCCAGATGGGTTTATTTTCAGCTATAGACACAAACACAGAGAAATGTTTTACTGTACAAAAACTGTATAATGGTAAACAAAGTTTTCACTACAACACTATTTCCTACAGTTTACATGGCAAAGAACAATTACATTTACAATTTTCTGCAGAAAATTTGAGTGGTAAACATGAAGGTGGTTACCAGGACATTGCTGTGGCTGTTCTATGCAGTGGCTAGAGCATACTCAATATTTTAGGGTGTTCTTAGTGGTTTCTTTGTAAACCTGGTGTATGATTTTGAGGTATAATTCACATCTGTAGTGCAAATTCGCAGTGATATTCATATATGCAATAAAGTATAATTCTGACAGTCTATAGCAAAACATTTGAAATGTTGATTTATTATAATAAAATGTGTAAAATCAATAATTATCACAGATAAAATTATTACAAACATACAGACAAATTATCTGGTTTAGAAAGGATAAATAAATTTTCTGAGAGTAGAGAAGAGGAAATGAAAATGGAAAATAACTGTAATTTGAAAAAAACATCTAAACCATATAAATTTAAGAAAGTAAATAAAGCAGGAAGTAAAAACGAGACAACTACAAACCATCTGTTTAGAGCCCAATTAATCCTATGAAAAGTTTTTTATTTATACATATTAGTAAATGTTTTATAGGTTTTATTGTATTTATTGTTTAACCGTGAAATCCAGGGCTAGTGCTGATTGGTTGTAAAGCAGAGTTCAGAAGAGTGAATTTTATGACATGATCAAAAAAAGAAAAAGAACAGAAGAAAAATGTCAGGCACGGGACTAGAACCCGGGTCTCCGGCATGAAGGGCGAACGCTCTGTGTGTGACAGGACCCCCCCCCCCCTAGGAATGGCTCCTGACGTTCCCTCCAGGGCAACCGGCCCTCTGAGCTTGAAATTCCTGAATCAATTTTGGGTCCAGGATGTCCTTGGCAGGAACCCAGGAGCGCTCCTCGGGACCATAGCCCCTCCACCAGGTACTGCCTGGATCTCCGGACTTGACGGACGTCCAGGATCCGGTGGACTGTATAGGTCGGCTGACCGCCAATGACCCGAGGGGGAGGAGGAGGTTTACCTGTCACAGAGAAGAGAGAATAAAGAACAGGCTTAAGCAGTGACACATGAAAAGTGGGGTTGATTTTCAAGGTACTAGGCAGAAGTAAACGATAAGTGACAGGGTTTACTTTCCTGACCACTTTGAAGGGTCCGATGTACTGCTGTGCCAGTTTGTGGGATTCCACCAGCAGGGGAATGTGACTCTCTGTCCCACCCGGAATGAGGGGCCTAGCCTTCGCCTGCGGTTGGCCTGGCGCTGGTACTGGCAGGATGCTCTCAACAGGTTAGCCCTGGCCCTGCCCCAAACGCGCCGACAGCATTGGACATAGTGCTGGACAGAAGGAACATCCACAATAATCTTCTGCTCAGGGAATAGTGGGGGTGGGAACCCGAACTGGCACTCAAAAGGGGACATGCCCGTGGCTGAGGAGCAGAGCGAAGCGAGCCGCCTTCGAGAACCTGTCCACAATAACTAAGATTACCGTGTGGCCCTTGGAGGGAGGAAGGGTGGTGATAAAGTCCAGGGCAATGTGAGACCACGGTCGATGGGAAATGGGCAGAGGGTGAAGCAGTCCCTGTGGGGACTGATGAGAGGCTTTGTTCTGGCTGCATACTGCACATGCTGTAACAAAGGAGATGACATCCTCCTAAATGGAAGGCCACCAGAATCTTCGCTGGAGGAACTCGAGAGTGCGGGCCGCTCCAGGGTGACAAGTCAAATGAGAGAAATGCCCCCACTGGAGAACCCGGTCCTGGACCGCCTTAGGTACAAACAATCGATCAGCAGAACCCCCACCGGGGTCAGGCTCATGAACCTGGGCTCGCTTAACTGCCGCCTCAAGATCCCAGCAAACTGGGGCAATGATCTGAGAACTAGGAAAAATGGGGCTATGGCTCTCCTCTGCCGAGGTTCTGGTAAAGACTCGGGACACAGCGTCTGGCTTAAGGTTCTTCGTCCCAGGGGGGTAGGTAATGGTGAACCTATTGAAGAACAGGGCCCATCGAGCCTGGCTGGGGCTGAGCCGTTTGGCTTGATGAATGTACTCTAAGTTGCTGTGGTCAGTGAGTACCTGAAACGGGCTCTTGGCTCCCTCAAGCCAGTTCCTCCATTCTTCAAGGGCCATCTTGATGGCGAGAAACTCTCTATCCCCCACATGATAGTTGTTCTCCGCTGGCGTTAGGCGGTGGGACATGAAGGCACAGGGATGCAGCTTGATGTCCTCTCCCCTCTGGGACAACACAGCCCCTACTCCGACCTCAGATGCATCCACTTCCACTGTGAAAAGCCTCTCGGGTTGGGGAAGAATCAAGATGGGGCAGCAGTGTAAAAGTGTTACAGGTTTAGGAAGGCCTGCTCAGCCTCTTCCATTCATCACCAGGCTTTATGCATACGAGGTGGTAGACGTTACGCAGATCCAGTTTGGTGAAAATGACCGCTCCCTGAAGAAGCTCAAAGGCAGTGGCCATTAGAGGGAGAGGATAGGTTAATGTATAACCTTCAATGTAGGTTACGGATGGTGATCTCATTAAGACCCCTGTAGTTAATGCACGGGCGTAAGCCCCCTTCCTTCTTCCCCGCAGCCAGGGAGAAGATGCGACCTCAAGGAGGGCTAGTTCCTGAGGGCTAATTCAATAGAGCAGTCGTAAGGGCGGTGGGGAGGCAGGAACATGGCCTTAGTCCTGCTAAAGACAGCTCTGAGGTGGTGGTAGTAAGAGGGAACTCGGGACAGATTGATAGGTTCTTGGGACTCAGGAATAGGGTTTCGGGACAGACAGGAGGACTGGCAAGGGAGCCCCCAACTCCGTACTGAGCCGGAAAACCAGTCGAAGTGGGGGTTATGCTGCAGCAACCAGGGATGGCCTAAAATTAGGGGGAACTCAGAAGATGAGATTAGGTGGCAGCAAATGTTCTCATGGTGTTGGTGAATAGTTAGCTCGAAATTGGAGGTAATGTGGGTAACCTGGCCTGGAGCTAGGGCCTACCATCTAGGGCAGTGACTGAGAGGGGAACAGCTAGGGTGTTGGTAGGAATCTGGAGAGAATTGACTAGGGCAGCATCCATAAAGTTGCCAGCGGCACCAAAGTCGACAAGGGCCTGGAGCTTATTGGGTGTTTACCCCAGCTGATGGTTACAGGAAAGGACAAGCCAGAGTTGGAAGGGGTAGTTAAATGGGAAACCCCCACTAGAGGTCCCCCTTTCCTAGTGGGGGCTGTCCGTTTTCCAGGAGCTCAGGGCAGGAGGATCAGAAGTGACCCGACTGACCACAGTACAAGCAGCATCGTTCTTTCATCCTCCGCTCTCGTTCCCGGGGAGGCTGCATGGGTTCCGTAAGATCCTGTGGTTGCAGAGCCAAAGGGACAGGGGCTGAACTGGCTGACAAGGGCTGGGACTGGGGCTGGTAGGACTGGGGCTGGTAGGTTTGGCGGCTCTGATTTCTCTCTCTCAGGCAAGTGTCTCGGCGGATGGTCATTTCCGGGAGCGACTCGAGATCTCGGGCAGGTTCTCGGTTAGCCATCTCATCCTTGAGACTGTCCGACACTCCATTAAGGAAACAATCCATCAAAGCCTCCTCGTTTTACCCGCTACTGGCAGCCAGGGTGCGGAACTGAATAGTGTACTCCACCACTGAGTTACAGCCCTGTCGGAGTGTGAGCAACAACCGATAGGCCTGCCGACCACTGAGGGGGTGGTCAAAGACCCGCTTGAACTCCTCCTCGAAGGTCGCATAACTGGTGCAGCAGGGAGCCTTTGCCTTCCAGACTGCCGTCGCCCAGTGAGCCTTGCCTGAGAGGAGGGTAATAACATAGGCTATCTTGGCATGGTCAGAGGGGAATGAGGAGGGCTGCAGCTTAAAGGTCAGGGAACACTGGGTAAGAAAGCCATCACACGCTTTGGGATCCCTGGAGAATCTCTGAGGTGGGGGCAATCGAGGTTCTGCCAGGTGGGAGGGCATACAGGGCTCAGGTGTGACAACGGGAGGAGTGACAGTAAGCTGACGGACAGACCTGAGAAGCTCGGCCAGAATCTCAGAGTGCTTCGTCATCAGATCCTGCTGCTGAGCAATGGCGGCTTTGTGCCGCTGCACAGTGTTCACAAACTCTTGGGCGATAAGCGTTTCTGGGTTCATTATGGCTTCAGTATTGTGTCAGGCACGGGACTAGAAACTGGGTCTCTGGCGTAAAGGGCGAATGCTCTAACGCCGAGCCACAGGAGATTGATGAGGAAACCCAGAGATGAAATGCTTAATTGCAGTCCGGAGAAATTTATTTAACAAAAAGAACTTTTCAAAGTGTGAACAAGAACTTAACAGGATCTTTCCAAAAAACAAAGTAGCAAAATAAAATCTTTTAGGGAAAACAAGAAACAAAACCACAGGGAGATTTCCCAGAAAATACTAGAAATAATAGCATTGAACACTTTAGCTCGAGAGAGTAGGAATCAACGATAGCAAGCATGGACTTACCAATATTGGTGTGATCCTAAGATCAGCACTGCTTAAGCAGACAGAAATTAACGAGGCATACAGGTGACACAGATAATACAATTAACTTAAAAAGCAGTCCCGAAAGCGGCCACTAGAAGCCAGAAATGGCAAAAACTAGGACAAAGTGTGACAAAAAAGCTCTGTGAAAATGCAGCAAGAGTAGAGTGATATAATTTATAAATTATGGTACCATCCACAGATCCAAACTCTTTCTCATTAGCGTAAGTCAGAATGTCTTTGTACAGCATCTCTGCTTCCTTGTACTTGCCCTGTTTCAGATAACATGAGGCCTGCAGGAGAAGAGAGGACATACAATTTTTTTTGACATTCTGCATGAGAAAGCTACTGAAGTAGATGCAATGGAAATACTTATAAAAAAAAATTATATATTAAATTCAATTTTATTTATATAGCGCTTTTTACGTTACATTGCTTTAAAATAGTTTTACACATAACACTGAGATTGATAAAAAACATAGAAAAAATTAATAATCACTAGAATTTTTAATGTACTTCTTGCAAATATAATACTCTACACAAAATTACACTATTTAAATCAATTGCAATTTTAAAGTCTTGCTTGTTTGCTTGTTTTATCTGTATGTATTATCTGTAAGGGTAAAGTTGTCTTGTGTGATACAGATAAATCCATACTCTAAGTGAACATTCCTCAGAAAAGGTTTATTTTTTAAGTCGGTTTCTGTATGGGCGCATACCTTTAAGTTATTAAACATTTCCACTATTATTGCCCATTAAAATATATAGTTTAACATGTTGATCTTTTGTGACAACATGCCCTGCTATTATTTTTTAATTTTGATTCCAAACCTTTTGATTCTAGCAGTCAAAGATCTTGATCAGCTGTTTCAGATACTTCATTAGAGTTGGAGCTAAACGCTGTAGGTCTCTGGGGACCTCTACATTATACTGTCACTACTCGGATATAGCATTTGTGTAACTTGTGTAACATGTATGACAACAAGCTTCAGTCAACACTAATGCTCTTTCATGTGTGACACCTAGCTCCAGACAACACTAATGTTAACCAGCTGACAAAAATCTTAAAATCTTTCTGTGACACAAAGTAAGTTCTCAAAAAATCTTAAAGTTCATTCTAGCTAACACAGGTGTTTGTACCTTCTCTCTGACCTCCAGGGCTCTCTTACACAGAGGTTCTGCCTCCTTGTATTTTGCTCTTTTTCCATACAAGACGGCCAAATTGTTGAGGGTGGCAGCAACCTGGATGAGTCAGGAAACATACACTGACTCCACAAAGACTGACCTGAGGTCAGTGTGTTTAGACTTACATAAACCTCTGAATCATAAACCTCTGAAAAGCTGAATCAGACACAGGGAAGCTACTTACGGCCGGATGGTCTCTGCCCAAGGTCTTCTCTCTGATGGACAGAGCATTGTTAAGCAGATGAGCTGCTTCCTTGTATTTGTTCTGATCCCTGAGCGAGAAGTACTGAGTCTTACTTCACTGAAGCTTATTTTAGCAGGACTGTAAAACTTAGTTTACATGCAATTATTCCACATCAGTGTTTCCACTCATTGACAGTTGTTTGGAAGCAGTGTTGTTCACACTCATGCTGAGTTATAGTTAGATATTTTGAAATGACTAATTACTCAGACACAAATACTACTGTGGAATGTCATTAAATATTGTAAACTGAGATTACTAAACTGAGCCAGAGCCAGGATATTCAACATAATGGCTACATCAGGATGGTTGTGTCCAGAGGTTTTGTTCAGGTCCTTCAGGGCTTGTTTGCAGAGTGGCACGGCCACCTCGTACCGGCCCTGAGAGGCGTACTGGATCACCAGGTTATGAAGGGTTCGGAGGCGGGCAGGGATCTCGTACCCACCCTTTTGCACGGCTGCAAATGCAGCACTGTTATGCTGATGTGAGCCTGTAAAAAGACAAACATGGATGGGCTGACTGTACTGGCCCTGTTCACTTTAGTGACATCACACACAGACCTTTTAATAGCGTGTTCCCATGTTTTCCCTTCAAAAGATCATGACTGTGAAGGAGTAGACTCAGGGGCATCTTGCTAATGTGACAAAGACCACAAGATCACATCCATAAAACCAACCATTTTAAAGGTCTGGGGTGTAATGACTAAAAGTGCTATATACAACCCATTTTAATTTTGGGATTTAGACAATTCAGAGTTAACTAAAATATTCCAGAGGGAAACTGATTTCCAGAAAACTGATTGGATTGTGTGCAAATCAAAATGAAGAGCACATTTGATTAAAGACCCCTATATGCCAGGTGGTTTAAGGGGGGGTCTAAACATAAGAGAGTTGCTGATGTTTGTCAATGTCACCATTTTCATCATTTTGTGTTCTAAGACTTTTTCTAACAAAAGTCATACTTATGTGTAATAACAGATGTTCCCTTTCAGGAACTCGAGCTGCGTCGGAAAACGCTATGGGAACGTCATCAGCTTTTATGTGCTCTGAAACACCTGTCGCAAACGGAGGTGTTTCAGCGGTTCCTCCCTCGCCGCTCTCTGTCCTCTGGGGCTGTTAGGCGGGAACAGCCCCAGCCATGTACCAGCTCCTCGTACCGGGAGGTACAGAGGCAGAGCGTCGCGCCCGTTCCCCCCCATTCGGGTACGGGTTATGCGGGGCTCGGCCTCGAAACCCGGGAAATCAAGGCAGGATCTGTAGACCGTCTTGATTTCCAAGTGGGCTTCTAAGAAGCGGTCCTGACTATTTAAAACCTCGGTCAGGACCCCAGGGGTCAGCCCCATCTGGGGGGCAGCGGGTAGTTGCAACACCTGTTTCCCCTCAGGGCCCTCTGGAGGCTCAACTGTTAACCCTGCCACCGCTGGTGTTTCAGGGTGCAGAAGCCTCAAGCATGGGCGCCCGGCCTTGCCTGCCAGAGCTAGCGGGCATAACAGAGGCGCCGTCTCTACGGAGACCAGATCAGGGGTTCCCTTGGGGTTTCCCTTTCAGGGCACCGGTCAAAGCAATGCAAACACACTAGAGGCTAGTCTCGAGAGACTGGTACCCATAAAGAACTATCTGGCAGCCTGGAAAGCACTGCCAAATGTGTCCAAATGGGTCCTGAGTACTGTAGAACTTGGATACAAGATTCAGTTCAGTCGCAAACCGCCTACTTTCTGTGGCGTACCCTCATCTTCATCATTGGGAAACAGATCATCCAGAGAGTCTTTAGAAATCTCACTATTTTTCTCCTCCTACAATCAAATTAAACAGTGAAACAATCTTATGCTATTTAAATATTCAATTTGTTTTGATTATTTGTTAATAGTTAAAATATTTAATTGAACAATGAATATTAAATATAATAAATATAATATTTAAAGTCAAAACACTGAGTGTTTATCACACACTAATGAGACGACATCCAGCAAAGAAGAGCCCTCTATCATTGCTGCCTGTACAGAGACCATGGTCCTTTCTTTGAACTCTTTCTTCACCTCTCAAGTCTACTTAAATATTAGTGTTTCTTGCAGTGAAAGTCATAATTTTGTTTTTCATGAGGATTCTCTATCCTCTCTCTGACCCTTACAATTAAACTGGATGTTTTTGGTATTGTTTCTTCAAGACATTATTTGTAAATACCTAAAGCATGCTATCATAGTGTGTGACAGAGCATATGTTCCAGTTGCACTTTCAAATTTATTCTTCAAACATTCTAGAACATAAATAAAATGTATTTTAATATTATTCTCATATATGTATCTGTTTTTGCCCAACCCCAGTGTACATGCAACAACACGTAAGTTTGACATGAGTCTCCTACCACTGGAGAGACGTTGTCATCATATTTCTTTAGCTGGTTCATGAACTCCAGATGTTTTTTCTCCTCCTCCAGCTGGGCCACGTTCTGCTCGCTCTTCTGAAGTTTCTGCTGGGTGTTGGCCAGCTCATCTCTTAGCCACTGGTTCTCCTGGCAGAGACGTCGCACCTGAGCGCGCAGCTTTTGCTTTTCAGAGTCCACTGTGTTCAGGTGGCCGGCCAGAGCCATCATCACCTGAACAAACAGGTGTTAAAACATTACCTGTGTTACACTGTCACACTGAACTGGGATGAGCATGAATAAACCGTGATACAAACGCCCCACACCCCCTGCTGCCCCAATTCAGCTCTGGCCCATTCTTGAGGTAGACCTCACTACCTTATGTCACTCACAAAATAAAGTTCCCCTTCTGTCACTCACGCAACATTGTGTTGATGTAGTGACACTAAGGGTTCGACCTTGAGAGACCAATGACTCTGCTTTTATAAAAACACCAATGAAATATGGCCTTAAAAATAAGCACCAATAGGAACAGGTTGGTGGAATTTGCATGCAAATCTCTGCTCCGGATATTGAGGTTTAAAAGAGAGATAGCGTGCACCACTCATTCAGATTTGTTCTTGATCGTATGGATCGTATTGTTCTGCTTTATTTAGTATTTTTGGACTGGATCTACAACACTTTACAGCGGTCTCTCCTCTCGACACAGATACGTTCTGAGAGTTCCCCTGAGTGTGTCAGTCACTGAAAGAGCAAATTTCCTCCAAAAGAATACAATTTCTCCATGGTAGGTTTTATCATGCATTCCTTTGCATGTGCCTCTGGATACGGTACCTGCAGCTTCACAAAAGGGAGTGTCTGCAAGCGCCAAAGGTGATTTGGGGCACACTACAGATTGTTTTGCTGGGTGAGAAACCACAAGACATCCATTGCCCAGCACACTCATCTCGACTGAGTTTCCGAAGGATATGTGTGCCTCTTACTTTTGACCCAGAATTGTGGAAGGCACCCTTCACTTTCACAGCAGTCAACCATGGTGGAGGAGTGACATCTATGGTTGAACCTTGTTGAGATGTAAGAAACAAAGAAAGCATGCTTTCTTCATGCTCCCATCTCTTACGGTGCCTAGTTTTCAACAGCAAAGAAGCAGACAGAGGCGATTACACACATCCTGCCTTGTTGTGGTTGTACCCTAAGGTACATGCCACAGAGGCAGCCCCCTTTATCTGCTCCTTGCCAAGGTCTAGCTGCAGGAAACCAGCACAGGCTGTCTGACAGTCGACCACTAAGAATCATCCAAAGGTTTTAAAGTGGTACTGAGACAGGTGGCCCAGAGATAACCGGCCCTTGGATTGACAAAACCCAGAGCAGGGGCACTATTCTCTGCAGGGTGTCTTTATATCTGGCCCGCGCTACTGCATGGGCCACCCACTTTATCACGCAAAGAGCAGTTTCCATTTTGTCTGGTTGGCGTCTGCCTTCACCTCTCACAAGGATGCTATGTTTCTCCGCCCTCTCAGAGTAGGCAAAACACTAAGGCACAGCCATCTTCTCAGCTTTACCCATGGCCAGCCGCAATACACAGACTGGCTTGGGCACAACAACAAATAATCCTGGGGTAGTTACTCGCCCTCCCCAACCCATCATGCTGGTTCATCAGGACAATTTAGCTGAGCAATGTGATTCGGTTTGCTGGGCATCCACCAAGGTTCTGCGGCTCTGTTGGGTTCCTGGATGGGTTCACGTCTGCGTTAGAACAGGAACTGCCTGAAGCTGTTGGTAGTTCTGCTTGTCCAGCAAAGGCTGCGGCCAGTGATCCAGGGCGAGCACATGTTGATCTAAACAGACAACATGGCAACAGTGCCATATATAAATTACCAGGGTGGTATCCACGTTTGTTGCAGGTCAAAACTCGCTCATCACCTCCTGCTATGGAGTCAGCAGAGGATGAAGTCTCTGCGAGCCTCTGATATCCCAGACAACCTCAACTGAGCAGTGTATGGCCTCTCGCCTCATGTGACCAGCTTATATGTTACTGGTTCAGTCATCAACCCATTGTCTACTTTGGTATGCTCTGACTGAGACTCCCCTTGGCATTGATGTGCACAGCTGGCCCCTGCTCTGTGCAAGTGCATTTTCCCCCAGTGAGCCTGATTGCACAGACACTGTGCAAAGTCAGGGTAGAGGAGGAGCCAGTCTTGATGGTGGCCCCTTTCTGGCCCAATCAGGTTAGGTTTCTAAACTGATGCCCCTTTCAACAGCCTCTCTCCTTTCTTAAGAATGTCCTTTCTCGTCCTAAGATTTTCTCACAGGCCCTGGTCAGGCTACTTGCCCAAGTTCCCAGGAGTCCCTTCAGGGACCAAATTTTGAACCTGCAGGCCCTCCCACAGTCGAAGGAGGATCCAGCCCTATCCCTGCTGTGTCAAGAATGCGCTTTGTGTATTCACCTGGACTGCATGGAGGAGTTCAGAAGATCAGAGTAGCTTAGTCTGTTTTGATGACCAGGAGAAAGGAAATGCCATAGCATTGTGGATGCCATTCTTTTGGCATATTTGCTAGGGACAGCCGCATCTTGCGAAAAGCACTTTGTGGACATCTTGCAAAAGATGTGGACATCTTAGCAGACATCTGTAGAGCTACAGGCTGGGCCACCTCTAATACTTTGCAAGGTTCTATAACCACACCAGTTTCACCAGTTTCATGGTAGGCACCAGCAATGTTAAAAACACTAAATTTACTTTTAACTTCATAAAAATAATACTTAAAGACAGTAACTTTAGTGTACAGGGCAATTCCGCTGTCAGAAGCTCATTTGGGGGATATGGTTGGGCAATGCCCACCAAACTTATATCGTATGATGTCTAATGTGAAACATTGTGATGGTCGACGTCATGGGAGATGGGGGGGACGATGGCAAACGATTTGCAGATCCTGAGCACCACTGACAAATGTGTGGTAAGAACTGCCGCTCTAGTATACACAAAGCCTGTGTGATCGCAAATCTAAACAGTGAAAGTCAAAAAGTAAAAAGCGATCGTGCATTAATATAAATTAATATTAAATTGCCTGATGCCTACAAGTTATGTATAGTATAATTACCCAACAATATAACTGGGAGAGTAAGTATTGAAATATATATTTCCTCCCATCTCATATTTATTGCCTTTAGGGGTTCTGTATAACATGTCTTTTTCTTTTCGAACATGGTATTGGGATGCTGTGAATTGCAGGGCAATGGGGGTGAGGCGATGGGATCACAATGCTGCCTCAACATCGTGATGTCTGTCAGCCATCGGCGATGAACGATGGCATCGCCTATCGGCCCAACCCTAATGGGGGATTAATCAATTTTGGGGACAGGGCTTGTAGAAGTTATTGTAAACAGACATCAAAAACTATCCCTGCATTTTTAAGATTAGAATTGTTGATTTTTTTGAATAGCCATGTCAATGCTCACCAAAGCTGAGAACCTAACTTATATTTAATGTGTGGTTTAAAGTTCACAAATGGAATTATTTGGATTATTAGTGCGAAATGTGTAAAAAAAATGTGTAAAAAAATGTGTGCAATACTCGTCAGCAGGGGCCATTTGGTATGGCATTAAAATACTGCAGTTTGTACCATGGGTGGCGTATTGCCGTTCTTCGGTTCGATTTTGAATATCGTTACACCCCTTTGACTTGCCATTAGTTGCAACAACAAGGCTTTTCCTAAATGACTCACCCATCTAAGTTTTTATCAGCCCCACCCATTCACTCCATAATGACATCACTCCTCACCTGAGCTTTACTCAGGCCCAGATCAATCATCTCCATAGACTTGCGGAGGAGGTTTGACTTCTCATGAACTGAACTGGCCTTCTCATCTTTCGTTAAACACTGGATGGTTTCCACCAGACTCTGCAGGATGGAGTTGTGCTCGCTCTTCAGAGCTTCAAGACCCTGGATCACCTGTTTAATGCTGGAGATGATCTCCTCCTGAGTCAGCCTGTCTAGTCTCTCTTTGTGAGCATATACCATGGTGGACATGCTCTGCTGGAGGTCACAAGGCCTGTGGGAGGGATGAGGACAGTCTATAATTCATCAATTTGTGTAAACGTGCTTCTGTTTCAGATTAGGTTTTGGTGTATCTATCTGTGTTTTTCAGACATAAAATCTTGATCAGACACATTTGTCAACAACCTTGCAGTCATTGCAGCATTACGCTAATAATATATGGTCAATCTTAAGCACTCAAACAATGAGAAATTTAAGTTACAGTTATTTAATTTAATTGTTTATTTTAGAACACAATAGAACAGACTCCAGCACTTTATTTTAGAAATAGAGTCCCATATTTGCATAAATTTGCCAAACCATAATCTGTCCAATTAGATTTAAACTATATACAGGAGGTGAAAGTGTGTTAAAGCTGTACCTGTGCATCCAGTGCATCTTTCTGTGCCATCTAAAACTGGCATACTTCAAAGCGAAGTTCTTTTACTTTTAGCTAGAAGGCAAAACAAAGTGGAAAACTGCTTTAAAACATTTAACTGGCCCTGTGCTGCTGGAAGCAAGTTTAGATTATGTACACATTAGCTAAGTTTCCATCCAAAGTTGCTCATTTAATTTAAACACACAACTACGCATAAAACTAGGGATGCGCGATATATCGTCGGCCATATTGTTATCGGCCGATAAATGCTATTTTTAGTATTATCGTTATCGGTCCGATAACAAAATTAGGTCGATATCTTTAAGCCGATAAATGAGGTATTATTTCTGCTGGCTGAACCACTTCATTTGCTTGCTACTGGCCACTAGGGAGTTAATCGTCGCTTCTTTGATGTCACGCAAAGCAGACGCGCGTTATAAGAGCTGCTTCTAGAGAGAAAATAAGATTCACTCCCCGCGCTATGCAATGAAGTGGC
>JAZGTK010007583.1:0-19216 GCA_036877625.1 Ambastaia sidthimunki
CATGCAGAACAAAAGAACAGAACAAGTTTATCACAATGTTAGTAAATAGCAGCCAGTGTATAAACAAAAGAAGTCAAATATAGTGAGCATGAGGGCATTTGAAAGGGAATCATTTGTATCTCATATTAAAAGTCTCTTCTATGGCTTTCAGCAGTCTGTGTTTCTCTTCAGCCTGATTAAAGCTCTGATGGTTTCAGTGGCATCCAGGCAGAGTTCAGACTCTGTTCTGTGTTCTGCTAATACAATGAGCTTCTCTGTGTGAACATCAGGCTGTGAGTGTGCACAGCAGACACAGAGACCCCTAACTCAGCCTGATTATTTCAGCACTGCACGGGTCCACACACACACTCATACACACACACACACATATACACACATGTAGGCAGACAGCCAATCATCTCAAAAGATTAAACTGGTTATTTACAGTATACTGTATGTTAACAGACAACATGTTGTTACAGCTTTTGAGGCTGTAAAACATAAAACTGCAGGTTACTTTACACATTTTTCATTACGTTTGTTAAAGTTAAATGAAGCCAAACTTACATTCCCCAGGAAATCAGACCAACAGCTCAAATTATAAATCATTATTATAAACTTACAGTTGTGAATCAGGTCAGATAAAGAGATTGTGTTAAACACTGATCTGTTATGTTCTTTTTGAATACTTTTTTTTATTTGAACCCAAAAAAGTAACACAGTGCAGCTTTATGCAGTGAAATTGTGTAAAATTGAAAAATCTTTTTCAATCAAGTTTCCCATTCGCTTATTTCAATGTTTGTAACTTAAATGTCGTACATGTCATTGCTGTCTACGCGTTTAGCTGGAAAATAAAGCACATTTACTCCTGTCTGGACTTTAAGCTCGTTCCAGGTTCATTGGTATCGTAACAGTTTGAGACGTGGAGGGACGTGAGAGCTGAGCAGCTGTGCACAGGTAACTATCTTCAAAAACAAACACGCATATAGATTTACAAACACTGCTCTGAGGCCGATAACAGTTACTGGAGTTACTGGAGGTGGAGATAAAGAGATCCTCTCTGTCTGATCACATCGTGAAAATATCAAATAAACTCAGAGTGACTGAGCTGTAGAGAGCGTGTGGAGGCTCCTCTGAGCCATGCAGGACCAGAGAAAGAGAGATGAAGAAACAGGTAAGAGATGTCTCATAATGCTGCCACTATTCCTTCCCAGCTAACAGTGAACATTCTCAGAACGTCTGCTAAGTTCTCTAGAAAATCTCTCAAAGGAACCAGGAAACATTCTTGCAGTAACGTTAGTAGAATGTTTTATCATTATATGTCATTGACAAACATTTTAAAAATGTTAGCATAAATATGCTATTCGGTTTAAAAAGGGTTAATTTCTTCTTTCTTTCATGACTTGGTGTAAAATACAACTCTAATTTTGAAGCTTTTTCTGACATTTCTCTGTAAACTTTCTCTCTAAACAAATGACGAAAGATTAATATTTACAGTGCATGACAGTGAAAGATAAAATGTAACAGTAAGAAGAAAAAATGACAAAAAGTACACAGAGTGTGAGAAACAGATGTTGTGTAAGAACAGAACTTAAAACAAGAAATACAGCCTCCAGTCTCAAATCACAAAACCTCTGTGAAGCAGAGAGAGAGAGTGAAGTTGAGAGGACAGGGCACTTCTGACTGCTGTGTGTCTGTGAAAGACTTTAATCCCTGTGATCAGTCTAGCCTGGAGGAACCTCCATCAGTTAGAAGCTCAGTGTAAACATTCCTCTCAGCTTGACATGGGCACAGGAAGAGCAAAGAAAAGCCCACTGTGAGCGAGTGAGAGAGAAGAGTATCAGACCGCGGGGAGGTTTTGGCAGATTGACTGACAGATTAACAGCAGTTAGTTGTTGGAGGCAGATTGAAAGCAGATGTCACGCTTTGCTACTGTGAGAGGTTTTACTCCAGCAAGCCACTGCACACCTAAAGCCTAAAACCCAAATCTGCCTACACAGCTAACACGCAACGTTCTCAGAACATTACCTAAAGGTTCTCTCAAAGTGTTGGTCTTGTAGTAACTTTAGTAGGATGTTTTTAACGTTACACACATTATGCCAAAAAAGTTGTTAAGTTTTTAAAACATCACAGAATTTAAAGGTTTTTAACATTCCTAGAACATTCAAAATAATGTTTGTTTTTTTGTCATTTGTAAACATGTTTTTGCTACAACTTACTGAGGGAATTACTAGACTGCCACAATCTTTATAAACTTTAGAAACTGTTTTGTATGAAAAAAGAACACAAATCATCACTTATGACATTAACCTGCTGCTCACGTGCACAACCTGTAACCAGCTAACTGACCTACACACAGATACACAGTCAGATTGTCTCTAAATGTAGAAAACAAACATGCTAACCATTAAATAACCTTTAAGAGAAACTTGACCAGGCGATGCAGGAACTAACTGGCTTTTTTAATAACATAATATGTATTTTGAAGAAATCGTTGGACAGGTCATTCAGGTGTTGTTTTATTTCATTGATGAAGTGTTTCTTGTGTAAATCTGCAGGGTTACCTGTGCTGGAGTCTCACCTGTTCACACGCGACGCCGCGCTGACGCACCTGAGGACGGACGCGCGCACGCACGGATGGGGCAGGTAGCGTCTCTGCTGAACTCTCACTGTTAGTCAAAAACTCAACAAAACACACCTTTGTGTTTTATTATAAGTAATTAAAAAGTTCTTTAGATGAAGCAGCAGCTCTCCAGACGGTCACTGTGTTACTGTGAGTGCGGGACAGGCCATTGGTCTGTATCAAATGTACGCACTTTTAACATACAGATCCCACCCCGTCCGGGTTTGTGAGGGGGGCTGAGTTTGGGACAGACAACATTAACGCTTTCTTTAGGCAAGACTGCAGACATTCCTGGCGGTTTTCCTTTAGAAAGTGATGTATGGCCCCTTAAAGTCCCGTTACTTTCTGTGTCACATGACAACTAACGTGATCAACATTATTTGTTTTTGAATATTAGTTACAATAACCACATTTTTATCATTACTCTAAAGCTACGATTATATAAATGTAGTTAAATTACAAAATAGGAAAATAAAATGGCCATATTTCAGATTGACTTTACATGGTTATTTCAAATACTTTCTTGTCTAAAGGTTAAATAAATACTTTTGTACATCATTAGAGAGGAGACAGATTTTTCCCTGTTGCCAAGGGTAACCAGAGAGTCAGTAAGGCAATACCTTCAGTTCAGACCTGACCAATCGGTGATCATCTTACATGCCAAAGTTGCTCAGAAGTCTTACGGCAATGAGAAAAGGTAAGATGGTTATTTACAGAATGTAAAGATAATAAAACCTTTTGTATTTGTTAAGCAGAAATCTCTGTTCATTCTGTAGGTTTTTCTGCCCTCCTCCGTGTGTGTATCTCAGTGGACACGGATGGAGAGTCAGACAAGAACAGCTCAAAGGTCAGAAGCTTCATTCTCACCGTAACGTGATATTAAACAGTAACATGTAACACAGGAAGAGCACTTACAGACACTGAAACCAGACGTTTCTGTTTATGTGGACACAGCGTCAGGTCTCGGTGAGTCCAGCTGTCGTCTGTTCGGGTACATGGGTCTGGACAGCTCCACTGATCCGCAGACAGACAGCTTCAAGCTGAGCTTTGAGGAGCAGATAGACAAGAGGGTGAGACCGGCTGAAGCAGGTTTATGAGTGAACATCACTGCTGTGTGTACAGAGAGGTTTGGAGATGAGCTGAGACGTGTGCTTGGATGAACATAAAGAATATTTGACCTGATGGTTTTACTTTACTGCCAACAGGAAAGAAAAATGACACACAAGAGGTCATAAATGTCAATGTTTTCTTCCAAACAGCAATAAGATTAAATAAAGACATCTCTCCTGCTTCAAAATAATTCATCCTAACAAACAACTGAACAGTGACTCAAACTCTGCTCAGACATTTCTCAATAACTCGAATAAACAGTTCTCAAAAAGACCCAGTTATGTGAGCTATTAATCTTTCTTTTTGTCTTCCTTTCAGATGTTTGCTTGTGCTAAAACTCTGTATATCTCAGATACGGACAAACGAAAGCACTTTCGTCTACTTCTCCATCTGTTTCACAACGGAGGGCACAAGATTGGCTCGTTTCCCAGCAGACTCATTAAAGTCATCTCCAAACCTTCACAGAAGAGGCAGTCCATGAAAAACGCTGACTGTAAGTCTGTGCGTGATCTTGAATACTCGGCACTAAAAAGGATAATTATGTAAAAGGTTTGAGCGGTTTAGACACGTGTCCTGTTAGTTTGTGTGTCTTTGTGTGTTAGAAGTGGGGTCAAGACCCTAAATGGTGTCACCCCGCAGCCATTGCCACAGCAGTCATCCATCTGACCTTTAACCTTTTGATCCTAAAGCACACAGTAAGAGAGTCTGTTGACATTGACTGTTAGATCCACAGAGAGATTCCAGAGGGAAGACAGAGAAGCTGTGTGACACCTGAGAGCAGAAGTCAACTAACAGTGAATTCCTCACAGTCTTGTGGAGAGACAGACAATGAGACAAAGTTCCAGATAAAGAACAAACTGGCATTGGTCAAAATATCTGTCAGTCATGTTTACTGTCTGCCCGTTGGTCTGAATATGTATGTGGGCGGGATATCATGAAACCTATCAAGAACATGTCTGGACCATATTTTACTCTAAAATAAAAAAAACAGAGACCGTTTTTCGTTTTGTGGCAATTCACAACACAAAACACTAAACACACTCTGCCCTGTGAGTGTCATTACTGAAATACAAACACATTTTTATTCTTTGGACTGAAATGAGAAATGAGTGTTAGCAGGGCAAAGGTTGTGGGTTCGATTCCCAGGGAACACACATACTGATAAATTATAAGCTGCTTTGAATAAAAGCATCTGCCAAATGCATAAATGTATGAAATCTGGACATTTAATCTACATGTGGTATTTTGTTTTTGATGTTGCTGTTTTGGTAATAAATCTTGTTTTCTTGTTTTTGTCTCAAACGCGTGTGTGTTTGTGTGTGTGTTGCAGTGTGCATTTCATCCGGCTCAAAAGTGTCGCTGTTTAACCGTTTGCGGTCGCAGACTGTCAGCACGCGGTACCTGGCGGTGGAAGACGCCACTTTTGTAGCCAGTGCACGACAATGGACGGCTTTCACCGTTACTCTGGGTTCAAATGCCTCTTATCAACTACAATATTAATGCTTTTCATTTATGTTTCTGAATTAGCTTCACTTTATGAACTAGGGCTTTAATAACCCGGAGTTAAAAGTTTCATTCACAATTACTGCTTAAATCAGAGTTAAAACTGGATAAGTTAGATTTAAAAAGACATTCGCACAGTGTAGTGAAAAGCCTGAGTCATAAATAAGCTCTACAGACATGTGGTTTTTACAATCTTCTTTGAAACTTCCATGCCACACTCATGACAGAGGGAAACCCCTTTTACTAAAGTCTGATTCACTTAACCAGCACAAATGCACAGACTCAACTCAACTGTAACTCAGCTGCGGTGTTTTTATAAAGCAAAGTTACCACAGTAGAAAAATATACTCAAGAAACCTGAGCAGGTCTGGAAACATCTGATCAAATATTGGTCACACTTCAGACGTCCAGTGTAAATAAAGTCTCATGGACGCTGTTAGGGCCTCGCTGCATTTGAGAACAAAATGTGTTGCCATTTAAGAATACTTGGAAGAAATTTTTAAAAGATCTAATTGTAAATGCCTGCAACACACGCTCAACAGCTGCAATAAATGAACCATAAATGAGTTTAACCCCCGACTGCAGGGGGAGTAAAAGTGTAGTTTTCTCTGATACTCACTCTTTGTTTTGCAGTGGAGGAGATGCAGTGTGGTCACACAGAATACACTGGATGTGACAGCTACATCTCGTACGGCAGTGTGATTCAGCTGGTGTGCACCAATTCAGGAGTCACCCTGCCACCAATGGTACACTGATGTCAAACTGCTGTAGTGTTTCTATTCCAGCGCTCAGAACTGGTGTAAGAGACAGAAAGAGACAGTCAGTGTCAACTGTGAGCGTCTACTGACTGTATAACAGGAAGTGCACTTGCAATTTTGTGTTTTAAACAGAGATGGCAGCAGAGTGACAAAAGTTACAGATTGTAGCTTTAAGAGTATAAAGTAATTCTACTTCCTGTCTTTCTAGGTAATACGTAAGGTAAACAAGCAGCATGCGTGTCTGGATGTGGACGAGCCCGTGTCTCAGCTTCATAAATGTGCTTTTCAGTTCAGAGACAGTAACCACATGTACCTCTGCCTGGCCAACGAAAAGATCATCCAGTTCCAGGTGAACAGATGAACATGAACTGATCCTTCAATGTGTGCGTTTGCTGAACAACTCATCTCAGTATCTCTGTACAGGCCTCTCCATGTGCTAAAGAGGGAAATAAGGTGTTATTGAACGACGGCTCATGTTGGACCATCATTGGAACAGAGGTTGTGGAATACACCTTCAGTGAGAGTCTCACCTCTCACCCGACAACCATCAGCCCGGTACCCACCATCAATGGTCTCGAGGTCAGAATCCAGAAGTGAAGAATCTAGAATCTAAATCAGCCCTGAAACATTCTCAGAACATTGACTGACGTTCTCTCAACGTTATCAAAAACATTCTTGCAGTAATGTTTCTCTATCATTGCTACGTGCCTTTGGCTATTGTTCTAAAAATGTTAGCATAGAAATGTTAATGTCTTATATTTAACCAAGCAGTAACATCAATACAACACCTAAAAAACTTGATATTCTGACATTTTTGTTACTGGATTGGAAACATTAGGGAAACATTCTTACAACCCAAAATTGTTTACAGGAAGATCTGTTGATTTTGGCAGCTGTGGTTTTGTTGTGCAGTTAAACGGTGGAGGTCACGTGGCCATGTTGGAGCTTCATGGTGAGAACTTCAGCCCTCATCTGAAGGTCTGGTTTGGAAACATGGAAGCTGAGACCATGTTCAGGTTAGCATTTAGCTACAAGTTGCTAAAAAGCAGCCAACTACATTGAAGCTATTTAAGGGGACAACATGTATTATATATTCCCAGCTCACAGGGAATATTCTTAAATATTACAAACATTGTCAACGTCCATAACTAACGATTTGTGATAATCATATCAGGTCATCGAGGTCTCTGCTGTGTGTCGTTCCTGACGTGTCTGTACTGAGTGGTGAATGGAGATGGATGAGACAACCAATCACAGTGCCGCTGTCTCTCATCCGATTGGACGGGCTCATCTACAGGAGCTCTTTCTCCTTCACTTACACGCCGGAACACAACGCGCCCTCTCAGCCAATCAGCACAGCAGAAAGAACCACAGACTCAGACTCACTCATAGACACCATACACCAGGAATTTACACGCACAAACTTTCACCTGTTTATGCAGAGCTGAACGAACACACACAAACACACGCACCCCCAGACACAAACAAACATGCACAGGCACACAAACACATGCACACACATAAATTGTGTTGAAAAGTGTGTGTGTGGATGTTGCCTCAGAGGTTATTGGGTCATTTTAATTACTAAAGCAAACACACGTGCGATGGTTCGAATGGACACGACACATCAGCTAATCTTTATCATGTGTCCACCATTGCTGATGGGCCTCTGGAATTTTCACACCGATCTATTCCGCTCAGCCACGAGAGACATGAACGAAGCCGTTCTTACTTTACACCTGCCCGTATGTAAGACGGGGATAGTGTTTAAAACCAGAAGAAGGAATTTTCCTTCAGTTTTGTTTTCCTGTTTGAAAAGACACTCTTAGTGTGGTTTACACTAAGAAAGCTTTGGCACGTGTGTGGGGCATCTCAAGGGCCTCTTCTGGGGAACTCTTGGAAGCTCGGAGCATAAAGAGATCTCTGTGCCTTTCATTTGGTTCAGCTTTTGTTTTATATATCATCACTCTCTCATCATGACCTCTGATCTGTCTTCTGCTGCAGTTAGTGACTGACTGTTCAGCTGTGAGAAGAGCCTTTATGAAGTGAAGGGGCCAGTGCCTGGAATATAAAAACTAGCTGAACTATGTCTCTTTGTTCTGAAAGGCTTGTGTATCTAGAGGCCAAATATGAGCCAATACTGTGTTCGGTGTAGTAGTGAATAATTCCAGCTGTACATTTGACAGTTAAAGGTGTTGTAAAATATGTGCTACATAAATGATACTTCAGATTCTGCTGCCTGTGATAAAACAAACATTCACCCAGAAATAAAAATGTTCCTTTACTCAACTTCATGCCACGCCAACTTTATATGCTGGTATTTTTGTGGAACTCAAAACAGGCCATTTTTAAGAATATAATGACATATTAAGTATATAATGACATATTCTTTTGTCAGCAGAGATGCATCTGATTTCATACTGACTGTTAGTCCTAAACTTGATATCCAAATCTTGCCTGATTGTTAGTTTCACCTACATTTATAAAGCTGTAACTCTGTAACTTTTCTCTCTACCGCATCTCTGTTTACAACATAAAACTGCAGGTTACTTTACATACTTTTCTTTACTTATGTTAAAGTCAATTGAAGCCAAAACCAAAAAAGCAGATGGATTGCAGCTTTAAGACTTTTAAGAGGAAAACTGGGATGAAATAAGGGATTGAATCTAAAAATTCATTAAACCAGCGCATTCTTCGACATCACATAACTCTTGATTAAGGTGGGATGGAGAATCACACAAGTGTGGAGCTCTTTGCTCTCTGCTGTGTTTTGAGTACATCAGAATCTGGACGTGGTTCATTCTGAAGACGCCTCTGGCTCCACACGGCGTCTATAATGACGCCTGACCTTCACTTCCGTCAGGCGGAACGGAATCTTTCCCAGCAGCCATCAAACAAATGTTCTGTGTTGTCAGAATGTCTTAAATCAAGCCAGATCTAAAAGATGGGCGGAGAGCCCGGACCTGTGTGGAGAACACGGCTCTGTTTAGATAGAATATTTCCCAGCATCCTCAGCATTTAGGGGTCGAAAAGAAGTTCTCATAATTATCTTTGTTCAGATGTTTCTCCTACAAGATCTCGTGTAGAAACAAACAAAGATAAAAATAAAAGCCCTGCTGACACATGAATACAGAGAAATGTTTGAGTTCAAACTGACATCTCAAACTCTTCATTCAGGAATTGCCCAGATAACAGGGAATGTTCTCAGAACATTGGCTAATGTTCTTTCATTTCTTTCAAAGTTTTCAAAAAAGGGTTCTGTGCAGTAACATTAATGCAACTTATTTTTAGTTTGTTAATGGAATGTTGTAGAAACGTTAATGTTATAACAAATAATGTTCTTATAACCAAGCAATAATGTCTAAAAAACTGGTCATTTTGAATTTTCCTAGAACATTCTGTCAACATTCTGAGACGGTTTCCTGTTAGCTGAGTATTTCTAGGTATTGTTACATTTACAACAGATTTTTCTGTTCTTTAGGTCGAAATGAACCTGAAGTGGAAAACACTCTCTTCCTCTCCTGCCTCCTGTTCACGGCAGTGTTTCAGTATTCCTGAGGGAATCTCTTTCCTCTCCGGAAACAGTTTTCCTTTTCAGAGTCAATAGGCTTTTCTGCTCTCCCGGCACACACACCCACACGAGGTTCAGTGTCGCTCTGAGGCCGCTGTGAGTGTGTGGACTCTCAGGAGCCTCTTGTTTGAACGGCTGGAGAAAATTTCTCCATCGGCTGCTTTGTTCAGTAGAACTGTAGCAGAAATATATCATCTGTATGTGTTCCTGTAGCTCAGCTGGTAGAGCATTGCGTTAGCAGCGCAAAGGTACTGATAAAATGTAGACCTTGAATTCACTGTAAGTCGCTTTTAAGCGTCTGCCAAATGAATACATGTAAATGCATGTTTGAATATATTCATCACACATAAAGATCATTAGCACCTGCAAAGACAAACAAAACAGCCAAATGCAGAAAGGGGTCATAATAATATTGACTTGTACCAGTAAGCAGCTGTTTTCTGCATTTATTGTTGTTAAATGACTCATTAACTTTTATCTGGTAACAGAACAGTTCCCTCCTAAAGTCAAATTAATCATCTCAAAATTGAAAAATTATTATAATTATAATAACATTTTTCAGCCTTATGTTGCTGCATATGAAACCTACAGGAACCCAAACTTGCCACATAAGAACAATTCCAAATAAGTTCTGGGCCCAAAAACTTTATTAAATTATACTCAAAAATTCAAAACTTCACACACACATGGATATACTCTCTTTCTCTCTCTCTCTCTCTCTCTCTCTCTCTCTCTCTGTGTGTGTGTGTGTGGCTGAAATGAGATGGTTTATTGAGTGCTGTGTAAAACCTCCATACACAGAATCACTAACACAACGAAGAAAAGATGTTATTGTGTTAATGAATAGGGAATTGTATCCACTCTGCTCTGACGTGTCTATACATTGAGAAATTATGGTTTATAAAGCATACGTTTATTTTTACAGGATTTCTACTCTGTAGAAAGAACGAAGGCCTTAAGAGCCCAAAACTGGTGTTTGTGTGCCAGTGTGGGATAAAATGTAATAACATTAGGAATGTGTCAGGAAACTTCATTGCTGGGAACAGATAACCGTCTCAACACATGACAGATTACAAGAGGCGTCTTTACAATTAACCTCTTATTAAACGCAGATAGCGTTAACTTGCGCTGTAGCACCATCTATAGGTGACACTTAATAACTGCAACTTACTGGCACTCAAGAAATCTAAATAAACAAGATTATATTGAACTGATCATTATATTCTAACAATGCATGTTCCACAAGGGGTCGTAGTTAGATCAAGCATGTTTACTGCAGGGGGCGTGTTTCTGCCCCCTGGTGGAGAATGGGTGATTTTTAATTTCTCATATCAGTCTGGTTGAAGGCAGCGGTACTAAGAGCCCATAAGAATACATTTTAAAATTAGATTTGAGACATTCGTGGGGATAAACATAATATAATAAACACGTGTTTTTTACTTCAAGTCATATTATTATCGATAAATAAGATAATAATTACATAAATTTCAAAATGTGGTATAAGAATTTGTTGAACATATAACAAATGGAAAAAGAAAAAGTATGAGATCATCCAATTACTCTGCTGACGTTTGTGCGCTTGTGTGTGTGCTACGTCACTAAGATCTGTGTTGTTGCAGAGTCACTGTGAGTGTAAACAAGAGACTGGCGAGAGAAATATCTGGAATACTTTCTATCAGTTTGTTGTTTTTTCTATTATTCGTGAGCAGTAAATGTACACTGATAGTGTAATGGTCATTTCTGTGTAAGTTATGCTCGTGAAGAGCCTCTATCGCGAATTTTCACACAAACATCGATGAGTTTCTGCACGCTTGTCGGCTAACGTTAGCCTGCTAGCTTTGTATAACCGAAAGACCTTCACTGCACGGAAAACAAACATCTGTATGTTCAGACTTTATACGGGTTTGGTCCTTTAGCCGTGAGTATACATGTTACTGCTTTATTTTTAATTCATATTTTAACTTTAATTTTGGTTAGTCGTTGAATGAAACCGCGCGTGAGTGCTCGGCTAATCTGATGCGACTCTTTCTTAACATAAGACACATTGTGCTCTGATGAAATATGATTGTTTATGAGAAGATGTGTTTTAAGCTTGTATTTAGTTAGCATATATTTGTATTTCAAACTTTAGTTAATCATACCAAGATACTATTGTCTTTTTAAAACCTTAGATGGATATATAATCGTGCAAAACGAGGAAAAACAACGTGTGTTTTTTATTATTTTTTAGCAATAAATATTTTGTGACTGCTTATAATAAAGTTAATAAGACTGAATGTGGTAATGTGATCATGCTTAATACAGAACCATGAAACTGCATCACTTTTGACAAATGCTACAAATAAATAGTTTAATGCATCTGTCACTGAATCTAAGTTTTATGATAACCTCAAGATGTTGTTTGTTATTTATGGTATTATATGATGTTTGCTTTCAGTTTTGAGGCATCATGGCTGCAGTGGAGAAAGCTGGAAAGGAGTGTGAGGAGGAAACTCTTCAGACGGCCTTCAAGAAACTGCGTGTGGATGCAGAAAGGTTTGTCATGCTGGAGACTTTAATAAAACGTCACACTGTCTTTAAGAGAAAGATTTTATTGTACCAGCCAGGTCATTGTGTAAATGTCTTTTCAGTTCCACAAATACAGTCCAGATTTGTGAGACTTTGGCTTCCAGATTGGTTAGTCGAGGCAGCCCAGACGGAGCTAAATCCAAGATGACTTCCTCAAAAGAGAACTGGCTCGGGTAAGACAGTTTTGAGATTTTTGAGTATTACCAACTACCCCATAATAATACATAAGTCATGATATAGTACATCACAGTCCAAGCATTTAACCTGGATCTCTGATCCTTTTTCTGGAGTGCTTTTGACCTTAACTTTATTCTTATATGCTTCATTATTGACTACAGATGCGCACGAAAGTCATCCAGAGGCATCGTGAGAAGCCAGCGACGCCGCAGATCCAAATCTCCCATCCTTCACCCTCCAAAATTTACCTACTGCAGCAAAATGTCTCCCCCTCCTGCCCACCTCACACACAAGCCCTCATCAGAGCCCGATGACTCCAGCGCCTCTCTGGGCATCTGTGTCAAGAATGAACCTTCCTTCTCTGCTCCTCGTTCAACTGTGTTTGGTGGTGTTGGGTACGAAACCCGTCTCCCTGCTCCAAAACACCAGGAATCGTTCAGTCCCTCAGATGACAAGAACAGTCCTGAAAACAGACCCGCTTTAGGAAGCAGCCGTGCTTCTCAGGAGACAGTCAGTGAAAATGCTGCTCCGTCCGACTTTCAGACTCTGTGCGAGCTACAGGAAGGAGGTCCGTGTCTGTGTGGGAAAAGAGAATGTCAGTGTGCCGGCTGGCAGCGAGTCCAGGTTTACTCATTCACTGGTCTGCGTGACGTCATCTCTGAATGTGAGCAAAAGATGCCCGGCCCGCAGGACACTTCCACCAGCAACAGAACTTACACCGGGACAAATAATGGAGCTTCCAGCTCTCCTCGATCGTGTTCCGAACAAGCTCGCGGTTATGTAGATGACATCACAATAGAGGACCTTTCCGGCTACATGGAATATTACCTTTACATCCCCAAGAAAATGTCGCACATGGCGGA
Organism: Ambastaia sidthimunki; assembly: GCA_036877625.1. Lineage (NCBI taxonomy): Eukaryota > Metazoa > Chordata > Actinopteri > Cypriniformes > Botiidae > Ambastaia > Ambastaia sidthimunki. The sequence continues at coordinate 13,153 of JAZGTK010007583.1, forward strand.
GATGATGTACACCTGAGAGAAATTGAATAAAGCAAATTAAAGAGATTATACGAGATTAATATCTGTGAGTACTTTTTAAAAAAGCAATGATTTATTTAAAGTAATGAAAATGTTATCTAAAAGCGGTTCTATGTTTACTGTCGTATTGAATATTTGTTATAATGTTTTTTCTGATGTTATTTCTCTGTAACTTCTCGGCAACATGTGCTGACTAGAAATTATGGGATGTGACTTATTTTGTGCTTACTGTATACTTTCTTTATTTTGGTTTGATTTTGTGATAACTGTTTTTATGTTTTGTTTACATTTTGCCAAATTGCCAAAAGTCTATGACACAGACTGCAGGTTCATTTCACTGATATATGCAAACTTACAAAATGCCAAGTATTATTTCTGTTCACCTGTGATGAGTGTGTGATCTGATTAAAACTGAATAAACTGTTTTGGGGTGAATTTGTCTGTCACAGGCCTCGTGCATCTTTACAGTCTCTTATTGTTTGCCACAGATATATAGTTTTTAAAGGTAATAGCTGTAGAGCAGTTTTTCTACACTGTAACAAAAACAATTCATGGAGCGTTTTTGTTTTGTACTCGGTATGACAATTAAAAGTGAATATTTTCATAACTTACAAAACTAGCATTACAAGCATAATACAGTAATCACCACATTTATTGAACACAAACAGCAGGAAACTGGAATGAATTATGGCTTGTCAATGCAGTGCTCATGCCAGTATTTTGTGATTGTGTAATTCTCATGGAAAAAGACACTTTATACGTAATTTTCGGTTTGTTTCTGTAATGGCCACAGGGGGGCGTATTGAAACCAGTTTTCTGCTTTTCTAGGGCTGCTGTTTAACTTTAAACCTGTAAGCCTGCAGTAAACAGGCGTTTTATGTCCACAATGCTGAACTGAACAACAGAAATCAGGACCCTAACTTACCAAATGATTTTAGGACATTAAACAATCTGTAAACATACAGAAATCTGAGTGAACACGAGCCTCAGCAAACTTTCAAATGAAGCAATTTTGCTTTGAGTCTTAATCTTGTATGTTAATCTTACATTTTTTGAGACTACATAAACATGACCTTGTTCCTGGGGTTGTTATTCTGTGTCTTGGTCTTATTGTCTCTGTTATCATTCTGCTGATGGTGATAATCATCTCGCTCTTCTGTTTGCTGGCTGAGGTTCTGCTCAGAGGTTTTGCTCTTTCATAGGTAAGTCGTTTATTCACAGTAAGAAGTAATAAATCAACTTTTGTTTTATAATGTTTCCTGTTTTTCTTAATACACAATAACACTCTGGTAAATGATTGTTCTTGCACATTTCTGTTTCCGCATCTAGCACAGTGGATGCGCACTGTGGACTATTTCAGCAATGTGTGGTTCGAGAGTCTGGCAGGGAGACGTGTTCTTATCACTCATAAACTTTGTGAACAGACTGGTTTCTGTAATGTGTGCTGGTTTTTGTTTAGATTGTCATCTTACCTGAAGCAAAGCCCCGCCCACACCCCTTGACCACACCTCCATCACCCCGACCCCACCCCACCCCGGCTTTGCTTCATTTGTATGGAGGAATGTTTGTTCTGGACTCTGTGCTCCAGACTCCAGAGCATCACTCTTATGCAACATGTGCCTGTTTTTATGCACAGATACATTTTAAACAATAATGTGTAAAAACATTATTTGAATTATATACTGTAGCTAATGTTTTTAAATAATGTTTATAATGTTTGCTCTGTAAAGCTGCTGTAGAACAGAAATAGCTGTTTGAACAGAAATTGTTTCTGTCATTTCACACCTGCTATGAACTCATTACCAAAAAGCAGAAGAGAAAATGACTCTGTTATAAGATGAGCTGTTGGTCAAAAACAGCCAGATTCATTTTAATAGTCAGTAATAGAGAATCTGAATCAGGACTGAAACATTGTGTCCTGAACAACAGAATCACATGGTTTGTAAAATACACTAAAATGTCACACCTGACAGAGACAGAAAACAGGCAGGAACCGGCAGGGAGAAGTGTTGAGTTGAGAAGTGTTGAGTGTCCATATTGTCTTCTGGGCATTAAAACGCTCTAAAACTGTAAACTGATCCTGGTTAACATTTTAGTGTAACAATAGCAGTCACAGATAATCTTCTAGTTAAATGTGGAGTAATATGACAAAGAAAAACTATATTCACACACACCCTGAAACACACATACTCTCACACACACTTCTGATGTTGATTAAGCATGAAAACAAGTTAAATGGTCATGAGTCAACCTTTCTGAAAATGAGACCTATGTGACCATACAAAACTTTATGTTGCTATGCTGTTTTTTAACATGTTGCTATGTGGTTGCTAGGGTGTTGTTATGCTGCTGTCTTAGCAGTTTTAGTGTATTGCTAAGCAGTTGCTATGGTATTGTGGGAGGTTGCTAGGTCTATTAGCACAGAGAAATAACAGCTCATATGTCTTCAACATATCACACAATTTCAGATTTCATTCATGTCTATAGCATAAACAAGTTACGCACCAAAGTTTAATGTTAGGAGTGACTATTCTGTTGTTTAATACATTCTTAAAGAAGCTTCACTAAAACCACAAGAGAAAACTGAATAAAATGACACATTCTGTGAAATCATGAGTCATCATTTATTATGAAATATTGTCCCATTAGGAAGTTCTTGGACAGTCTATGTGCTTAAATTGTGGCTCACCAAAGTGACTTTTTAGCAGGACATTCCAAAGCAATTCCCACAGCTCCACTCTCTTCCATATTTCAACACAAACACACACACACACATCTTATGCTGTTGTTAAAACCCTGTTGGGTTCCTCCTAAATCCAGGTTTCTGGTAGAAACAGGAAGAGCTGATGTCTGGGAAATATCATGCAGTCTTCTATATGTGATTTGGCTGAACAGTAAGCGTGCGACAAAGGTAAACTTCAGTTGCTGTGTGCTCTGTTTTCATGGCTCATGGTCAACTCTGTGACGTTCTTCAGCTTTTGATCATAAGGTGAAAATAAAACATGATATGAAAAGAAGGATCACAAATGAAAAACAGAGAAATTATATAAATGGAGGGAGGGATTTGGTGTAATAGGCAGTACAGAAAGTTCTACTCCAAAGTTCAGTATAATAGGGTGGTGTTCAGTGATAACAGAGGGTCAAAGAAGTGGGTGTGTATGTTTGTATGTGCATTTCCAAAGAAGGGAAGTCAATTAAAAGGAGAAAGTAGAATAATGAGTATGAATATGGACAGAATGACTTATTAAAGCTGTAATCTGTAACTTTCTCCACTCTACTGTCATCTCTGTAAAACTGCAGGTTACTTTACGTGTTTTCCTTTACTTATGTTGAAGTCAAACAAAGTCAAACTGACATTTCTCTGGAGATTGGACCCGACAGCTAAAAACATAAATCATAATTATAAGCTCATCGTTGCGAATTATGATATAATATATAATGTTAAAAAAATTCTACTAACATTACCATAGAAATGTTTTTTGATGAAGTCCTAAAAACATACCGAGAACGTTTCCTGTTAGCTGGTTATTTATTTTGATTTTCCAAAAATGTTCAGCACTTCATCATGAGCAATTAACATGGTCATTATGTTTTGATTAATGTATTGATGAAGGATATGGGCTGAACACTTCATCGTATGAAGGCAAACTGATGACGAGAAACATCACACGGGGCAATTATGCCACTCCTGTTGACTAATCCTGATTGTGATTGTGTAGCTGTATTGCATGTTCTGTGTTTTGATGAGCTTAAATGATCTTATAAAAGCAACAGCAATCCTACAGATGAAGAGATTAAAGAACACTAAAGACTTCACTGAATCCCTTGAAAACAGACACACCTACACACACCTGCCCATATCCACTAACCACATGTCTTCCAGCATCATGTCTGTAGTGGGTTAGAATTGCCCCATAATAATACCTGATAATCTGAAGAAGAAAAAAGAAAACAAAATAAAGAATATACATCTAAATCATTTATATTTTTAGAAGTGACTTAAATAGCAAAACTTGAAAATCTAGTTTTTGAAAGGAACTGAGACCAGATGGTCAGAAACTCTGAACTGTGATGTGTGTCAGAGGTGGAAGAACTATTAAAGGCCATTTTCAACGTTTATCTCTATCTATGCCTGTTGATGGCCAGCGCTGGTGACTACATTTACTTTCTCCACTAACATCATCATGTTGTGACACGTTGAAGTTGTTCACCGTTCAAAGTCATGCTAGAATAAAAATGTTGTGATAAGAATCATATTCGTACATTATAAAAGCAACGTTATAAAACAAAGCTAGTTTAAACTTGAGTTCACAGTTTCGTGATGACAGAAAGGGAATCACGTGACTCGTGTTCCACAGTTAAACAGGAAGTACCCTCAAAAACTCCGGAAATTGACGTCATTAAACTTTCCCCAAACGTCTGATCGTTTTCCAAACAGCTAAGTCAAGAAAAGTGCACATTATTCAGCTTTTATATTTACATTATTGTATTTATTTATTATCTATTAAACTATATGCAATTGTCAGGACACGTGTTTTAATCAATTTAAAGTTATGTTAAAATGCCTATACAGCTTCCGTGTTAAAATAATACTATAACAGCGTCATGTAATTGTTTTCATGTTTATATTATCATTTCATTTTCAACATACATTCCAACGTATTGTTTTACAAGCGTCTTGCGTAGTTTCCATAAATGCGTCACGAGTGTCCTGACTTCTGATTGGCCATGGTCAGAAAACGGGCGGGGTCTTCGCTTGTGAATATAAGCACAGGGCTGCAACGTTACGCAGGATTATTGCGTCTCAAGCGTGAGGATAAGACAGAAAACTGCATTAACACACTCGTTACATCAGAGCAATACTTGCATTTCATTCGGTTTTTCAGCTTTATTATTGGAAGAGAAGATGTTGAAAGTTTACCTCATGTTGGTGTGGTTGGCGGCGGCTGTTTTCGCGGAATCGGTGAGTAACTGCATTAAAGCAAAAACACAGACAGTAAATCAACTATAATAATAATAATATCACACATCAATTTCATCAGTTATTTGTAGATAACTTTCAGTCAAGTAAGGATATTTGTGTTACTTCACGGGTTAGGTGACCTGTTGAAACGACATTTTAAGTTACAGTTCAAACTAAATAGACACTAAAATGTTGCGTTTCTTGATTTTAAATGTCAAACGCTTTGAAAAGCTGGTCGTCTTTATATCGCCTTTATTTACGCAGACTCGCGCACCTCAAATAAGCTTTAGTAAAACTACAATTACTTTTAAGGTTTTGTATTTGCATTGTGTTATTAGTGTGTATTTGCATTGTGTTATTTGTGTGTTATAATAGTGCGTGTCTTGTGCTTGTGATGGGATTAGAGTTTGTGAGTAATGTAATATTAGCTTTGATAGGAGATGTGCAGCTGAACACACACATGTTCTCTGAGACCTTTGGAAAGGTGTCATCACATCACAGATCTTTATCTCCACTTTAACACAAGCAGATGTAGCTTATGTGCTTGTTGGCAGACAGGTTGTCTTAACCTGCGTCTGGTGTCATGTGGTTTCAAGATTGGTGTTGTAATGTAATTCCCTCAGAAATATGCAGGTATTTGTACGAAATTCAGTGATGCGGTTGAGAAATAGCTTGTCTTATGTGTTAGTACATGAGACGGTGCGATTGTGTTGTAGTGATGTTGTAAGGGAATGCAGTAACACACTTCCACACAAAATTCCTGTCTTTCCAGGCAACGAGTGCCACCACATTCCTAAAAGCACGCAGAAGTGTCTGTTCTCTCTATCCCCCACCATTCTTTGGCATTTTCCTGAGGAATTTGACCCCTCCTGACCTTGACCGCTGGTCTCACACTTGGTCTGTTTCTTTAATCTGGAGAACTGTGGTCTAAACTCAGTTTTATGTGGTCTAAACTCAGAGCTAACATGTCTTATGAGACGTGTGTCATGTTTGTTGTGAATCTGACAGCTGTGTTAGGTGTCATGAATGAGGTCATTTGCATCTGAATGGTTTGTGCTTTATTTCAGCAGTGAATTATTTTGG
>JAZGTK010007584.1:0-19216 GCA_036877625.1 Ambastaia sidthimunki
ACACACACACACCCCCAAGGTCATTCCCAGGAACACACAGATAAAATGTACAGTTTGAATTCACTGTATGTTGCTTCGGATAATAGCTGCCAAATGCATAAAAAATATATATAATAAGAACATACACATGAACAGAATACTAACAGCCAATGGGATCATTAGGGTCCAGGTGGGATGGTATTTGGCACAACCTCACAGAATTCATACATTCATAATCAATCACGTTGTACCCACTAACTGTTGTGTCGTTAAACTCCAGGTATCCTGACGCCAGTGGGGACCGGTTTTCCCGAGAGAGGCGCCTCGTTCGAAAGCAACTCTTCATTCTCCAAAGCTACAGCCGGGCGGGGGTGGCAGCATTCATCATAATCCAGTTAGCTCTGTCTGTCAGTATCTTTATTAGTCGTGCAGTCTCATAAGATAAAGGGCGAGCACCTCACGTTATGGAGTTTACATGGACCGTGAGGAATAGCTCTCCCTGTGCTGTCACTCAAACTGGAACCATCGCTCCGTTGGAACTCGACATCCCCGGAACGTTTTTCGCCGCAGATGCCCAAACTGGCGAACGCTTGGTCCGTTGACAGACGTGACCGGACGCAAAACGGTTTCGAAAAAACACGCTTTGAGTGGGACAGCGTATGAGGATCTAGTCAAATTTTACAGACCAAAGAAAAACAGACAATTTTCTGCGGGGAAGGATTATCCATGTGAATACGAGCTACTTTGATGAACGCAAGCAAAAAACAAACTTGCACGCTTACCTAAGCTTTGTGAGAGCTTTTCCCAACCGAGCACACACGAATGGACAACAAAGACATTTATGCTAAAACAGAGTTCTCTGTTGACTTTTCTTCGATTGTAAATCTGCTACTGTTGAGTAATGAATTGAAATCGGCTAGAATTTGCAAACGCAGCCCAACGCGGGCGATTTATCAAACTGAACAGTATCTGCCTGCTTTGAACAGACTAGCAGAGAGTTCTGCTTTGGGACAGACCATCCTGTGTATTTTCAGAATCATAAAGTTATATATATATTTAACAGTTTTATATGATGTATCTTTGTAGCAAACCTTATTTAACACTGACAATATGATCCAGCCCATAAACGGTGGATGAAAAAAGAACGTTCCGGAACGTTATTTGCACGTTGCTTTCAGCGTAAGGCGTTACAGATAACGACAGGAAAGGAAACGTGGAAGTATACGTGGAATTCTAGTGTATACGTGTATTTGTGTACTTTTGTTTTGTAACACCATTCGGACAATATACACACATACAGTGAAATGTAACCCACTTTGACAAAGTTATACACAGTAAAGCAGTATTCAGCGTTGGGTCAGTGTTTTACCGCAGTGATTGCAAATTCATCTTATAAAAACTGTTTATATGTCAGTCCTACTGTGATATCTGTCATATCGGGACGGTCACCCCATTAGGATAATGGTCTTTATGAGATAATGGACCGCCCCGTTTCCTGGGTGGGTTCTCTGAGACCATTACTCTGCCCCTGTTGGCCCATCTCTGCCCGTTCTCTCAGCGGCAGGCCTGTGGAGAAATTCTGCTGTCAGTGAGGCTTCAGGCTTCATTTAACATCACTAACAGGCCGCGTTACACGCAGCGTCTCTTGACTACAGCCGCAGTGCCCCCCCCACCCCCCCGAGGCTCGACCCACAAGTACTTTAAGTGTTTACGAGAGTTTGAAGGAGAATGCTGACGGCTTGCTTTGTTGGTTTTATCTGCGCTTTTAATACGATCTTTGACGTGTATTGATAAGTGGGTCGTTTATAATCAAGCTGAATTGTGGGAATTTAACAAAGGTAAAATGTTTTCTTTTGTTCTTTTAATATGTACAGATGTGAAACAGGTTGGTTTGTTGTGTTAAGAATGGTTTTAATCAACCAATGGATGACGGAGTTTGGGGCGGAACTATTTGTTTTTCGACCAATGGAAGACAGCGGTGTGTTCTCGAGACCTGTTTGAAAACAATCAACAATAAGTTCTTTAAATTCTATTTGGTGTCACACAAATTACACACTTCAGCTTATATTAAATAAATTATTTTATGGAGTATAAATATTTCAAAAATAATATTTTTCTGCTTTTTGTTCTCTGCAGTTATTTTAGGTTGACATTGAAACCTTAAATTCAAACGATTCGATTCAGACTTTCCTTGACATAATTCGATTATTCATTTTTCTGCGGTTTTATAAGCAGCAATAATTCTGTTGTCTCGTTATCTTCATCATTTGGCTGATATCTCTTTTATCTATTGAAATGTCATCGCTATTAGCTTTACTTAAATGACCTGTAAGAAAGGCGGCGGTGACGCACAAAGATGATTGGCTGAGGTAAAAAGGCTCTCGAGTTCATAATCAGGGTTTGACATGTTGCACTGAACCATCTCAAATTCCCATACAAATCTTACCGGCTTGGCTCACTCATCCATGGACTAAATGAGAAAAATTACAGACTTTGCCAGTTCCCTTAAAATCCCATTTACATTCTGTCAGCTTCTATTAAGGACGAAGATCGTGACAATGGGCAAAAATATGCATGGGAGAGAAATTCAGCCCCAGTCCATCACGGTAATTCCGACCCTGCTTACAAAGCGAGAGCTGATTTCTCATCAATTTGGGTTTCCCTCCCCACAAGCTGTACGCCAAACTGGTCCCGATAAGCAAAAAGCCTGAAAACCAGCTTTAACAATATCATACAATTACAAGCACCAGTAACAGTATCAGACATAGATTAGAGGTCCTAAACGCTGAGCTATGAATAAATTATCCAGTTTTTGCATAAGCAGAAAGACTCCTCAACAAAAAAAATAGTGGAAAACGAGGCCCGCCGTTTGATTTACGTGCAGCGTGGGGCTTTGCTTCAGCCGAATTTTTTTCGGTAGAATTTTGAGTGATGGCGATTATAATAGATTTTTCTAATAATCCAGATTATGCCGCCACATTTGATGAACAAAGGGTGAAAAAAATGATGCTCACGTTATGTGCGTTGTAGCTCAAAGCGGGTGGCGATCTTATTTCAATTAAAAACTGGCATGACTATCAGCACGACGCCTGTTTACTGAACTCTTTAGACAATGATAAAGTCATCTGCAATTCTGATGATTTTAATCAGGCTATGGATAGAGGCACAACGTTGATAAGATTGCTTTATTCGTTTAGCAAAATGTCAAAGCAAATCGCCGGGTCTCAGCTGTGTTTATGAACAAACTCCATGTTTCAGATTTGGATGAGATTAAAAAGAGATGAAAAGCAGTGAATGTGTAATTGTGTGAAATCCAAACCCGGGACCCTTTTTATAGTGCAAATTTTTGATTAAGGGAAAACTAAGACCACCCGCAATTATCAATAATTGCGAGTGGGCAATTATGTATTAGCATGATAAAAAAAACACGCTCGTGTAAAGAGGCACAACTTTGCACCTGAGTGGGATGCAAAAAGTGGACCGACGCGGTTGCCCGCGGGCTAAGCGATAGGCGAATGCACCCCAGAGTTCCTCCGGGTGCGAGTGGTGAATTATGGTCTGCCCTTCAAGCAGTCATACCTGTCCACCATTAATCATCAATGGACAGTGTCCCCATTCGCAAAAGAGGCCTGGAATGTGTTCCCAAACCTAGCTGAGACCTGGTTGTCACCCTGCCTGTCCACCCTTGGTCCCCCTGGGGCCCATCACAGGGGGACCAAAGATAAACCACAGACGGTGACTTTGAGTTGAGGGAGATAGTTTCCAACGGTGAGGTCAAACACTTGAGGGATGTTGTTGTGAATTTTTAGGGATTTGGCCGAGTGCTTTGAGGGTCATACACAATAAAATTATGTTTTGCAACCATTAATGGAATTGTTCATTAAACACAAGGTCAGCATAAGCAGGACTAATGAACTATGGCCAGTTAAGAAGGATGCAAAAAACCAGTGTGACCTTTTAAGGGGACTCGCTGCCTCTGTTGTAACAAATGATGTCTGAAGAATTCCTTCCTCACGCAAGCTTGATGTGTTAGCTGTTGTTACTGAACTGGAGGTCACAAGATTGTCCAAACGCCTGAGAAGTTTTGCATGTATTAAGACAATACAAAACAAACAGAAAATATACATTCATAATACATTCATTTATTTACATGATTACTGCATATACTCTACAATAAATAGATAACATGGTTGTCTTTATTGAAGAGTGAACGTATTAAAATGAAGACATTGATCTTTTAAAAAATGATGGTAATATTTTTAATTGTACATTTTCTTAATGTTACCACACTTTTGAATTTAACAGACTATGAACCCTGGGGCTCGACTGTGGGTTTTGGGGCCCTAGGCAACATTATCAAAATGGAAAATTGTGTTAAAACCATATAATTATATCATAGGACCACTTATTATATTATCAGAACCACTACAACACTTATATATTCAATAAACAAAAAAAACTAATTGACATCATTTTAGCTTGTAAACAAGTGGCAACATATGTAGTGTGTGTATAGAGTAAATGTGTACACACACACACACACACACACACACACTATATCTTACACTTAGTGAGCCAAAATTACTGAGCAGTTACTTGTAATCAAAACCACTACAACACTATATATTAAATAATTAAAAAAACTAATTTAGATATAATTTAGCTTTGCATTATTTTTCTTGCTATAAACCATCAACAGATCAACCACAAACCTTTCACTGTGCCAGATGTAAATGCATAACATTACCACAACGCTCTCCCGATGTCAGCTGAACAAAATAGGATTACAGAGATGCACACTGGCAGCTGGCGGTCATTCCGAATCCACCAAAACTGATTGATTCACGTCCACCATTCACCAGACAGCCAAATGTCACCTTTCCACATCGCTGCCATTCACAGCTCAGAGTGATTGAAGACCTAGCAAAGCTGCAAGGCTAAAGAAAAGCTCGTGGCAGGGGAGATATGAACCTAATGCGGGAGAGAGTTCGTTTTGTCATGGAGGTCCGCGGATCTTCATTTCCAGGGAACTTCCATCTGCTGGTGGAAACATCTGATAAGAATCTGATCTCATACTCTTGCTTCTCACCTCCATCAGCGTTCCAGCCGGCCACGTTCAGTGAAAGCCAAGCGCTGTTATTTTACTGACCCTGGAGAAAGTTACTGTATGTAATTGAGGCAAAATCGTTAAAAAGTTTTGACTTTATCTGTATCATCTCTCAACCTGTAACCGTTCGGCAGACGGTGTTTACGCCGGGGAAGGATGGTAGATTTACTGTAGATGGCTGTTTACTGTGTGCAAATAGTGACACAAGCTATCTGCGTAAGTGCTTACGTGTGCATATTGCATCTTACATTTACGCATTTGGCAGAAGGTTTTATTCAAAGCGAGTTACGATGCATTTAAGACAATTTATCACTACGCGTGTTACCTGGAAATCGAACCCACAGCGTTTTGTGCTGCTCCCGCAATGCTCTGCCAGTTGAGCTGCAAAAATAACACATTACAGAGTAAATATAGAGTAAATATATAACACACACACACACACACACACACACACACATACACACACTATATGTTACTATCTTGCATTTAAAGTTGCAATCTGTAACATTTTGGGGTTAAAAAATGACAGATCAGTGTTCAACACGATCACTTTAAGTTTATAATAAAGTTTTAAAACTTATAAATATATTTATAATTTAAGCTGTTAGGTCTGATTTCTTGGAAAATGCCAGTTTGGCTTCATTTGACCAACATATGTAATGAAAGTATGTAGTTACCTGCACTTTTATGTTTTAAACAGAGGTGGCGGTAGAGAGGAGAAAGTTCCAGATTGCAGCTTTATAAAGTCAAAAGCCAAACTCAAACTTGGGTCGTATGTACAAAAACACCAGCCCACCCTGACAGTGGGACCCCTGAAACATTCCCACCGCACAGATTATTAATCATTGGGCCTGATCGTCATTCAGCGCTTGTCTTCCTGTGACATTTCCTTGTGTGGCCTTGCTCGTGTCCATCCTGCTGAGTCTACGGCCGCTAATCCAACATGCGTGACAGCTGACCGCTGATGCTAACAATAGCGAGACAGCGCGGACAGCCCGTTCTAAAGACTGTCAAATGATAAATTACCCTCTTCAGTCACTCTAACCGAGAGCCAGTTAGGTCACGCAAACAGCTTGACGTGACATTTTTCCGGTACTGTATATGCAAACCACTGCCAATCAATTAACAGCTCGCCTTCCGCTATCCCTCAACCGCTATCGGGATTGTGGGAAATTGACTGTGGAGGGATAATCAACGCAAAGGCCTCCTGCAGTCCAGGAGCCGACGGAAAACAAACAACTTTGTCTGTGAAAATGAACCAGAGATTTAATAATATCAATCCTTATTGTATTTTCCCCAAAAAACAAACACGGGCTTAACAAATCCAGGCTTAATAAATCCTGAAGGAACTGGATAAGATCTATTAATCTTCCTCTCTTTTCTATAGTGTAATCAGTACAGCATTATATCAAGATTAATATGAAGACAACTGGTCATTTTCCACCAGTGGTGGACATTAGCCCCAGCAGCTGTGTCCTAATTAAAAATGCTACACTTGACTGGTTTATGTTTATGTTTCATTGGAAACGTTCACCTCTCGTGATATAAACAGAGTTCAAATCGAGCCCCGGGCATGAAATTTATAACCATCTTTTAATTACCTGGTTTATATTTAAGTGGCTTAATGTATAATAATTTAGTCATACGTTTTTGAAAAGGGTTATGAGATATATTGCTATGGCGACTGGAAAAGCAAACCGTGAGCATTATGGATTTTTTTCTACAGTGTAGAATACATTTCCATTTATTGACAAGAGCAGGAAGAAAACTCACAAATTTTCAATGTTCAAACGCCAAGGATGCTTTTAAACCTGCAAATGTGCCTGTTTTTTCTTCAAAAGTGAAAAATACGGATACACTGTGAGGTAGAGCAAAAAAAAAAACTACAGAAAACGGTTTTCACCAAAGACATCTTTACAAAACACCAAAGGTCACCCAGCCTTGCTCAACTTGCAACGTCACGGACATCAGCTTTGAAATGGCCACTTCTGCAATGGGCCGATATCGAAATAAACGCAAAAGAACGTTTTGTGAACAACTGTGTACGTTGTTTCCTACAACCGTGACATCAAAGGTCTTTCATGTTGTGTTCAGAAGGTAGAACAGTTGTATGGTCTGGACTGAATGCTGTTAACCCTTCTGAAGGCATCTCAGCTCAGAAGACAGTCCATTTATCATTCCTCTAATCCGTCACAGTGTCCCATAAGGACCAGAACACAGGCACCTTGTGAAACAACATGAGTCCTTGGAAGCGTTTTACAAGTCTGAATTCCCAGCTGGGTGTTTTACCGTTATTACAAGGAACGTTTCGATCCGTGACCGGCAGCCTCCCCCCCATAAAAGCTTGTGGCGTGAGACACTGGACTTGATAAAGAATAACGTTTATATGGAAAGCATATTTTATTGCATCAAGATTAATTAAGAGTAGCCACATAAACATCCGAGAACTGTGCATAAAGCTAGCTAAGCAGAGCTAGTTAAGTTTCCAACTAGTCTACAGAAAAATAAAACTAAGTTAAGCTGACAAACAGAAGTATTTGCAAGATTACTTTCAGTGAATTGTAGTTAAATATGTACTTCATCCAGACAAAATGACATTTTTTACGTTTTTGTTACTTAATGGAAACACTAGGGAAACATTTTTACATTTTCACCTCAAAAATGTTAGATGGGCATCAACTGGTGGGTCAAAGAGACCAGCCAGCTGCTGGGAGACTTATTACACCAGCTAAAACCATCAAACTACCTCAGGCTGGTTTAAACAGTTTCATTTCAACCAGGTTGTTACTGTTGTACTGAACAAGAAATGATTTAGTGTGTAAGTAATTGAGTCTCTGAATTATTCAAACTGATTCAGAATCAGAGCGATTCAGACCATCTTGCTACATCTGACCCTGAAAATAAAATCTAACACCTTTGCTACTTGAAGGTATGTTCCTCACCACCTTATAGATCTTCAACCCAGAAGATGTTTCATTCACACCAACGCTTGCAATTCCCCAAAGATGAATCTGAGAAGCTCTTGAATCAAAGCTAAGCCTAATCGGCTGACTCGACTGCCTCTCGTGTCATTTATCAACCGCTTGTCAGTATATAGATCGACGGTAGCCGTCCGTGTCAAAACTGATTATTCATCACAGCTAAACGCCGTCCAGTTTAAAGTTCTCCGTGACCTCTGCAAAAACCAACGACCTTTTGCCTGCAAAAAAAACAAAATGCAAATACGAGACAATGACGCTAAACGAAACGAGCACCGTGATAAATCAGATATTGTGAAATATCAATTTTGCACATGGCTGCTCACGAGCGCTTCCATATTTTCCCGATGCGTCTGGCTCTATTCCCCGGCCATCCGTTTAATTCGTGACACTGTGGAGGGAGGTTTGTTGTTGACTTTATAAAGAGACGATGAATCCAATTTTACGTACTCGGATACGCCGTCTGATATCTGAAGAGGGTTTCAGAACCGGACGCTACGGATTGCTGTTTATCTCCATGCAAAACCCGAGAGGTATTTGTTTTCCAATCTTATATAGTATCTACAGGCCTGACTCCCGTCATAGAGATCTCATTACAACAGACACAATGAAGTACCTGACTCTTAATTAGACTCTGGAAGTCCCACGCCGTCTTCCTTTGTTGCAAAGCTTTATCGATTCATTCTTTCCTACAGCGCCAGAGTTCTCAGAAATGCATATTAAGCAAGCTTTCCCAAACAATTGATACAAGAAAATGTTAAACCGAAGACAAATGCGGTTGGAGTTGGTTCATCCATCACTTTCCTACCCAGATCTCATTGTTTTAACCTGGTGGAATCCCCACGTCGCCCTTCAGTGAGCTCCACAAATCATCCAGGGACAAGGAGACGGGGGACTGAACAAAACAGGCGTCTAAGTTATAAGACTAAAAGAAGAAACAAAGAGAACGGAAACAAGGGGAGTGAAAAAATCCTACTGCCAGCAGAAGACATCACATCCCACTCATGGACGATCACAGAGAACAGCTCCGTTCCAAAACCTTGCGAGCTACCTACATAGGCAGCTGCCTTCTAAGGCAGCATAATAGGGATCTATAACTAAAGAATGAAAACGTACGAAGATCAAACTTATGCTGCCTAAGCTAACGATAAATACAAATGAACAGCACAAACATCTTTAGTACAAACCACTTTAGTTACAAAGAACTATTGATACTTTTCCACAGTGAATAAAATGTATTTATTTAACATTATTCTCACCTGGTCCATCTTGACGCAATGCATCATGGGATTGAAAGCTGGTTTAGGGGGCCGTTCACACAGGGCACGTTTTCGCATTCAAAACAGCTAGACACACAGGAAAGGAATTAAAACAGGATTACATTTCTAAACATTTGACAGTGTCTTAAAAACTGCTGCAATCTGCAAAAATCTGCATGTTACTGTCAAAGACATCCATCAGTTTGGAAAAAAATGTAAAAAACGGTGCACAAAATATTCACCTCCCTGAATGGACCCTTATAATTTAGCCAAAACTGTACTAATTACTTAATAATTAGGATGCCCACTTTTTGGAACAGCCTTTGCGTTGGGAGGGCACCTATGAACCCTTAAAATGTTGCCTCTGCAGGGCGCTCGCTGGGGTTTGGAACAGAGCAAGCAAATTGCAAACGAGATGCATTTACCGGGGCCAAAAATGTTTCTCACTTCCTCCCACTTTCCCTCTTACTTCCTGTCTGTTTCTAGAGCCTGAGAAATCACGTCAACAGTCCGTGCCTCTATTTACGGTTATATTATAAGCGCATAATCAAACGCTACAGTTAAGCGTGTGTGGAAAGCTGCTGTCAGAGCAGTTTAGAGTCCAAACTCGGTTGTTGGCATCTTCTTTGAGAAGGGCAACAGCAGCTGTAAGTGCTAATAAACATTTGACATCAAGGTTACCGACACACACCCGGCTGAGTCTCAGACTCTCGGAGGACTCGATGTGACGCCATTTGAAACTTTATAATAAGCACAAATATTCAACCTTAACAGACACATAAATAGAGGACGGAAAGAAATAATGAAGGCTCTAATGTGTGAACAAGGAATTAAGAGATTAATTTTGATTGTGTAACATCTGTTTTAAAGGGTCATTACAGGCATACTTTAGCAAAAGGCACATTTTAAGCAGACATTTAATTATTTGTGATAAGAAATGCACAAGCAAAATAGGAGAAAAGTGATCCACAGAGAGTTTGTTGAGGATAATGCATTATAAAAAAAACTCTTTTTAAACCTACACATATCTCTTCAGCCTTTGGCATCTCTAGCCCAGTTTTCCTCATCTCCAGCTTCAATAACCGGGAGCAGTTTGTTCCTTTTCAGAAGCACAAATCCTTCACTGTCGCTGTTAGGCAGGGTCTCCCCATGGGTTAGTCCTCGGCCCCCCGCTCTACAATCAAAATGCTACAAATAACTGCAACATTATAACTCCTGATTCCATTATTATGCCAGTAACACAAAAATCTATATGATTTTTCATTCCACCACCCTCATTAATTTTTAGCATCTGTAATTTGAAACTCTGGATGGATTCAAACATTTTCAAGCTCCACTAATTAAACAAACTAAAGTCTCATTAATGCATCTGAAAGTTCATGATCTGAGCCAGGCGGGTCTGTCTATAAATATTGTTGTGGAATTCAAGCACATTTGAACTTTATTGCATTTATTTGATTTTTGAACCACCACTAATTGTTTTTAACACTGTTTAATTACTCTATGCCTTCATAAACTCACACATTGCTTACCTTCAACACATTAAATCATAAATGAGTCACACTTTATCAACTATGACATCACTTCCTTTTCCTTATTTGGCCATTTCTCAAAGTCAGTTCTCCATATCCTTTGGCAACGATAACATTGTGCTACATAATCCAGTTATTTTGTTTTCCTCTTTGTTTTTTTATTTGTATTTATTTTCATCCACCCTGTGCAATGCCGGGTTTTCCAGCATTCTTATAAAATGTACAAAGTTCCCTTTGTGGTTATGGACCATAAAACGAACTTTAAAGTTTTATTGCAGGATGCAGTAAATGAGAAGAACTTATTAATATTAATGACTATGTCTGTTGTTGTGAAACACAACTTAGGTTTTGCCTTTTTTTGTAAGTGATGTTGCAACACACACCAGTGATTTTAAAGCAGGGGAAAGTGTTCCCATGGTGGTACTTTAGAAGGTGCTACCAAGATTTCGTTTTGTTAAACTTATAAATTTACCCACTGTTTTGGTTTACAAGAAAAAATATTACTAATAGTAATAAATCACCATACCATAACATACACTGTACTATATGCGATACACTATATGATATATACTATACTGTATACTATATTGTATGCTATACACTATTCTATATACTATACTATCCACGATAATATATGCTATGCACTATACCATATACCATAAACTATTCTATACTATACTATACTGTACTATACAATACTACACTATACTATACTGTACTGTACTATACTGTACTATACTATACTGTACTATACTGTACTATACTATACTGTACTGTACTATACAATACTACACTATACTATACTATACTGTACTATACTATACTATACTGTACTATACAATACTACACTATACAATACAATACTACACTACTATACTGTACTGTACTATACTGTACTATACAATACCACACTATACTATACACTATACTATACTGTCCTGTACTATACTGTACTATACTGTACTGTACTATATAGTATGTTCCTATAGCTCAATTAGTAAGGCATCGCTTTAGCACCACACAGCTTGCGGGTTTGATTCTACATATGCTTAAATATTAAAGAATATTTTTGGTTTGGTGTTAATGGGGTACATAAGCCACCATTCGTCTTGTGGCTGTGAGGGTACAGAGAACAAAAAAGGTGGGAAACACTGACAAAGACATTATTGAATATTCAAAAGCAGTTTTCAAAAGCGACTCTCAAACTGTCTGAAACACAGAAAACTGTGAAAGCGTGCGGGCGAAAGCTCGTGGGTTTCTTTCTGCTGACCAAAGCAGGATTTGGACTTTTACAAATGCAGTTTCATAGCAGTTTCTCTGCTTCATGCCAGCTTAATATTAACACCCTCAGGGCTGGCCAAAGAGCAATTATCGAGCTTGTGTGAGTGTGTGTGTGTATGCATGTGTGTATGTGTACGAGTGTGTGTGTGTGTAACACTGAAAGGACAAATTCTTCGAGGACAAACCACTGCTCAGAGGAGCCACAATACAACATACAGCTACATCACCGACAAAAGCTGTAATCCACTGTCAAACCATGAGGAGCAGCGAGTACACAGTCCCTTTGATTGGACAAGCGAGTCCCATTCAAAGAGCGCAATGAGAAAAAGCAGCACAGCTTCTCTTTGAGAAAAAAAATGGTTCTATTTTAGCATACAATGAACAGGGCTGGGGATAAATTAAACACCATAGTCTCCATCTACACAGAACCCTGATGAGAAACTTACAAACACTAGAACGATATAGTTACAGATCTGAAACATTTTACACTTTGAAGAAGAGGTTCTTATTAAAGGTTCTTCACAGTGATGCCACAGAAGTACCATTTTTGGTTCCCCAAAGAACCATTCAGTCAAAGGTTTTGAAAAGAACTATTTTTATAGTCTAAAGAACCTTTTTTCCACTACAAAGAACCTTTTGTGAAACTATACAAAGGTTCTTTATGGAACCATGCAGCCAAAAATGGTTCTTCTATGGAATTGTGAAACCAATTTTCTCAAATGTTGCAGGTTCTGCCGCAGTCCTCAGTATGTGAAACATTTAACTCAGAGCCGAGAGAAAAATCTGAAGAAACTGGAACTATTAGGTGTAAAAGGTTTCAGCGCTTACATAAAACTCCATCTATAAATCACTTCCCAAGCTTTTCTATTTTCCCCTCCCGAACTTTTAGGCAAACATGTTGTCCTATTGATCATTCTGTTCCGGAGACATCCTAAAAGCAGGAAATAAATATGCGTCATTTTTTTTAAGCGCTGCCTTACATACCGAGGTTGTTTGGGTCAGCTATTTTGGCTATCCACAAATGTATAAATTATTAGGTTGCAAGAGGTGCATTTATAATATGTGTTTTGTTGCCTGGAGGCTAATAGCTGCTTTTCAGGAGTACCGGGGCGCTGATGAATGCTAGCTAATCGCTAATGTTGGCTGAGGGTTTAGACACCATTTATCAAGTCTTTAAAAGATCTGCACACGGGAATATTAACAACCGCATTGGTGCAACTTAAGTCCCTAAGAAAGTCTTTAGGTGTATTAAAACGGTGCTTTAGTTTGACATGAGATAATGAAATGAGAGACAGTCCAATTAGTTCTAACAGCTTAGGAGTGGTTGAATGTAATCCAATGCCAAAATGCACGACTTTAAATGCTCCAATGCAGGCTAATGCACTCACTCAGGGTCATATTTACCATGAAGAAAGGTTGGAGAGAGTGTCGTTTTATTTCTCTGCATGGCTTGGCGGTTTGAATTACTGAGTTTCGTAGATAAATCAAATGTCTCCAGTACGATCGCACTGTAGCGCAGCGGCTAACAGACTGAAGAGTGGGGACTGAATCTCTGATCAAAAGACTTCATTCGAGTCCGTTTACGCAACGTTTTAGGTCCAGTGGCGCTGTTTGTTTTTAAAGGGGGTGCGCCAGTGGTGGTCCCGTCATGATTAGAACCCTGACCTAACAAGAAAACAACACTTTACTAGTCTGTACAAGGTAGTATAGTGGTATAGCTTTTGTTTAACGTAAAAAAACAACCAGATTCAAATTCTGACAGTCCTAACAGTTTTGATTTGTGAAGAGTAATTTTAACAAAACTGTAGCATCACTGATGTTTGTATATGATTAATGTAACAAACTTATCAATTACATAATCTGCAAAATAAACGCAATTCGACCAAATTTAATGCACGTGAAATCTGCTACTGCATTTCAGACAAACACAAACGCATTTACTGCAAGAATAAAATGCGGATGCTGAATTTCAAACCCACTTGGCTCATAAATGGGAAAGGGCACGATGCCTCTTGTTACACCCGTTATGAAGTTTGACCCAGAAGCCTTTTTAATGTCATGCCGCTGTCCTGCCTCTCAGAGGGGTGGCTGGCCCTCGGCCCCTATCAGAGCTGAAATCAGCACCACACCGCACACGGACACCGACCCACCAGCCGGGATTTTAAACGAATCGGAGGACAGGACAGAGCAACAGCACCTGCCTGAATGGCGGGGTGCACGGGGCCAGATCAGGGCTACAGCATGAGCTTACCTGCACGTTTGGCCTGGATGGAGGCCACAGACAGACCCCTGGGACACGAGAGAGGAAAGGAATGCTGAGATCCAGTCTGTTGGCCGTCACTTCCATACCTCCAGAGTTCATGCCTGGCGGGAAAGGGTTACCAATGACATTTACTGCACAAGCCTTTAAAAAACGTTGAGCTCACAATGTCGTACTGGAGTGCGTTGTTGATTTATAACAAACGCTGAAATGCAATTATTATTAAAACATTGCAAAAAAAAACATTGAAAAAATTATCTGTATTTTTACCTTGTGTAAAATGTTTTGCATTTTTAAACTGGCTAAATTATCTTAACACAATAAAAAGAAGTGTAATGTGGTCATATATTCTATGCAACTTTGCTACTTACGTATGTAAATGTATATTTAAGATTGAGTATATATTAAAACTGTACAGCATATTATATAATTTACATTAACACTATATGGCTTAATAACATCTTCAAATGAACATATGTGCATGTATATGCACATGTGCATATGTATATTTGTACATATGCTTTTGTATAAATATATGCTTTTATATACATATAAAAATTATGCATTTGGCAGATGTTTTTATCCAAAGCAACTTGCGATAAATTCAAGATATACAATTTCGTTTGTCAGTATGTGAATCAAACCCGTGACCTTTTTGTTGCTAACATAACGCTCTACCCATTGAGCCACAGAAACACTGCATATATGTATCCACAGTATACAAATGTCAAATGCATAAATATGTTTAAATAAATGTATCAGACTGATGAGGGCTTCCCCAGACAGATCTCAGTTGCTCCTAAGGTTTCTTCCTCATCTTCTTAAGATGCTGGAGAGCTTTTATAGATACTTCTGCGTTTGGCATGTTCACTGGGGGACTGTAAGACACTTTTCTTTTAAAAGCTGCCCTTGACAAGCTCCGTGTTGTACAAATAAACTGAATTTAATGGAAGTTTAGACATGTTACTGGAAAACGACCAATGTTAATTAGGAAAAGGTTATTTCTGCAGTGTATTAAGCTTTAAGACGTTAAGAAATGCATAAGAAAAAAGCAACATACTAGGTCTTATCTTTCACACACACATTATTTATATTAACATACTCTGAACTACAAACTCTGAAATGGGAATTGTGAAATTCAGATTCCTCCCACAGCTTTAAATATGGATTTCTCCGGATGTGAAGAGATTCCCCAGAGAAAAATCTTACAGCACAGAAGTTCCTTTTTCAAGACTCAGGAGAATTCATGGAGATCTCAGTTGTGTTTCCTTTTAAGTATCAGCATGGTCTCAGATGTTTCTCCTAAAACCGTCTAGGAGAAATATAAATAAAGACATGAGACAATTGTTAAAATACTTTGAAGAATACAGACTGTAGAGCTAAAATATTCTGAATTTGGGTAAATTTGATAAAAAAAAAAGTGTAAGTTCATATTAAAATCTTCAGAAATATTGACTTTTGATTACAAACTTGTCAAATCTGAGCTCAGTTTTTCATCTTCTTTGAAACTCCAACGGGAACGTTTGTCTTTTCCTCAGGAGAGGTAAACGTTTCCAATTGTTCTCCATTTAACCTCACTGCTGCCTGGGAGAAATAATTGAGACATTAAAGAGATCTCATCTGTGTCTGGCTCTTTAAAAGCGCTCTGTGCCGGTCCGTCACAGCAGCCACAGCTCGCCCTTCACATTTCAGTGGCCAGTGCCCAGTAATCAACACACATTACTCACACAGAGGCGAAACTTAATTACCAATCACACGCAGACCCACAAACACTCAACCTCTTCCATATCCCGCCACCACTTACCCTTCTCCCCATTATTTAAATTCCAGATTATGAATGACTGACACGCGGGTATGTAAATGTGTTTTGTTTTGGAGTTCGTGTGCGTTGCTTGATATGCTGATGAGACGGTAACCGTCTCCTGAGATTGAGTGACATTCCCTCACGCAGTATGAGACCATCTCCAGGTTTCTTCTCATCAGACGTCCCGCGGTGACTAGTTTACTTGTTAACAACAAAGGAAAATTGTTCACGCGTTCGCCCGTTCGTAAAGGTCTGACTTTGCCGTAGTGCGTCTGATTGGTGGCGGACGCAGGAAGTGTTTGGTTTCCGATTTGTCTTTCAGAGAGCACTTTTGTAAACTCTCGGAGGAAAACGTTGTTTAACTTCTAACCTTCATTCTTTTCTAACACCTTCTATTCGTCCGTCGGTCCTGCTTGGATGGGTACAGCTGGGGAGGTTAGTTATGATCATGGCCCACAGATGTACTTTTTGTGATTTTATTTTGTAACATTTTAAAACATCTGTGCTTTTCCTCAAAAAAACCTTTGTTAAAATCGAGTAAGACCTGGAATGTTCCTGGGTCAACATCAACATCCTTAACCATAACCTGCCCCTTAAACCAGATAGAAATAACAGGACAGAAATGGTGTACAAGCCCCTAACCAGTCCTATGATTAGTCCTGACATCAGCTCTAATCGTAACCCTAAAATCTGATTGGCTGTGAGGATGTTGAACCAGGAACATTTTGAACTTTAAAATTAGTTTATAACTCTGAAATCCTCTCATCCAATAAGAACATCTGTGATTATAGACACATATATTATTATTATATCACAATATTTCTCATCCGTTTTGATCTTTGTCAAATAACGAAACGAAAGCAAACATTTCTCTTTTCTGCCTGATGCACCTTGAATATGGATTTAGACTTTTCTGGATAAAATAACTTTCTGGATAAAAAAAACAGCTGGTGTTCCAAGCACTGTTGGTTTCCAATCTGAGATAAAAGAAAATTAAATCATGAGTAGAGTCTGAGGCAGGAACCGGCCACTGTATTAACACCATCAGTCTTGCGTTAATTAATTCCTTGCCTTAATTAAACTGTATCCATAATGCTAAAACTATATTCAAATAGTGCTATAATCTCTTTTCTCTAAAGCCCTATTTCACATACCCGGCTAACAGGGAACGTTCTCAGAATGTTAACCGATGTTCTCTATAAGATCTCCTAATTGTTCTTGCAGTACTGTTAGCAGAACTTTTGTTTAACGTTATACATATATCATATCCAAAACGTTGTTCTTAAGTTAAAAAAATGTTTAAATAATGTTTGTTAATACAACGTCTAAAAATCTGGAAATCTTAAACGTTCCTAGAACACCCAAAATAACATGTTTTTGTTACTCAACAGAAACGTTAGGGAAACGTTGTTGCTGAAACTAAACCGATCACAGCGGGGCAGTGAGGCAGGAAATCAGGTGAGGAGAAACAGGAAGTTGCAGGTGCGACACGGGGCCTGTGGATCCTCGTCTAAGCAGGAAGTAACATTTAGTAAGAGCAGATGGATTCAACATGATTGCAGCTTGTAGCTGGAGAATCCATCTGTTCTGTGACTGTTTATAGCCGTGAACTGAGAACGTGTAGCGATAACCAGCGGAGGCGGGAGAGAAAACAGTGTGACAAACAGAGTTCGATGGCGGTTCTCGATAACGAACACGAGATCTCTGTGACGGTTCTGCGTCGGTTCTAAAAAAATCCTGGAGTGAAACAGCATTAAGACCAATTAACGTTTCTTATCTCGCATCCCTTTGCGAGTTTTACACGAGTTTCATCATATTTAAGGTTCAGCCAGCAGCTTCCACAAGCTCAGGGAAGACGTGGCCTCACTCGTTCGTGGCGATCTCCGTCTCTCAAAGGCTGGTAATGAAAGCGTCGGTGTCTTTGACCGTCCAGCCTTCGTCCCGAGACATCTACGCAGAGGAAAGACAAAGAGAGTTATCGCCACAGTACGCCTGTAAATCCCTCAACCGCGCGAGCTCACATTATTCATTCTTGTCTCTGCGCCTCAATTAGCACCACGTATGTCAGATGTTTCTCCTTTTCAACCCCTCACCGATTTTTAATTGCCCACACAGGTCATCGCTGGGAAATTAGTTATTGTTCAGCTACGGTGTCGGGCTGGGGTGGGAATAGCTTTTGAGCCCTAATCAAAGGTAATGATAAGATAAATGATCTTCTAAATACTCAGCTGGGTTTTGTATCGACGTGGTGGAACGTTTCAGGAGAAAAAACTTCTAAGTCCAAAAGTAAAAACTCCATCAGTATGTACCGGCCATCATGTCGTTCCAAACCCATAACATTTGTGTGAAACGCTATTTTTTTTTAAAATAAGAGGCATGACAAAACAGTCGAGCTATGAAAGCACCATTTGCAGTAAATCATTCGCTAGTGATATTTTCTAATCCACGTGAAAAGTTATTTATTTTCGTTATGTTCCTTAAATGACAGACATACAGGTTTGGAACGGCATTAAGATGAGTGAACGTTTGCGTTTGCATCATTTCAGTTTTTAATTTTGGGACGAACTGTTTCTTTAGGAGAAAAAACATCAGTTAAAGTTGATCATTTCATTCATTTGTACTGAGTGCCCAACACACCAAAAAAAATCACCTATTTAATGACACTGATGTTATGAATTACAGTTTGGCTGTAAGATTAACTACTGACAGACAATTAAAGCTAGAAAAATGTTATTTTATCACCTCAGAGAATCACTGTTTGCCTGGACTTGCTTTTTTCCTGCAGACTTCATTTAAATACACCTGCAGATAGACACCCGGCTAACAGAGAACGTTTTCAGAAGCTAACGTTCTCTAAAAGTTATCAAAATGTTATCAAAAACGTTCTTGCCGTAAGAGTAGTAGAATGCTTTTTAACGTTATACAGTACATCATATATATTTAAAACTTAAGAGAGAGAGAGAGATAGACAGAGAGATAGATAGACAGAGAGATAGATAGACAGAGAGATAGATAG
>JAZGTK010007585.1:0-19215 GCA_036877625.1 Ambastaia sidthimunki
CCACCATCTTCCATGGAGAATATTTTACGAAGATGTTCGTGTTAGATGAGATTAGAGATTATTGCAAAGGCAGAATGGTTGGGTATTGACAGATTACCCGTTTGCGGGCGATTTATCGCCATTGAACTCGTGCTGGAATAATGTCAGACGCGTTGGCACCAATCTGGATTTGGGTTCGTGTGAATTTTACAGCCGATCGGGAATTTGTAAACTGTCATTGCACGCTGAGCTATCGATTAGTGGACCGCAGGTGACGATTTTATGCCCACAAAGGTAAGAAATCTCAAATCTGTGGCTGGATTCAATCTCCTAGTATTCTCATAGACTAAACATTTCTTGAGTTTCTTAGAAACTGCGTGAGTGCAGATGTGACCGGGCATGTTTGATGAGTTCACCCACAAGACTTGTTGGACAGAAATGATTCATGTCTGACATGTTAACAGTTATTTCCTTGTTTTATTCTCACTTGTTGAACACATCCTGTTATGATTGTGTGTAATCCACTCCCAATTCCTGCTTCTGATGTTTCGAAATAGGACATTTTGTTGTACTTTATGTGTTTTTCATGATGCAGTGCTCAGTGGGGAGCAAAATATGCCCGGAATGTTTACAGATATTTTTACTGTTATGATAAAATATTGAAACCAAATATAAATAGTTAGTCTTAACATCAGAACACGTGTAAGACTTCCCCTGACGTGTGGCTGTTTTGTCCAGGCCTAAAGTTGAGCTTCTTTTGCTTATTTAGACTTTTGTTCGCTTTGGTTTATTTTAAATGTTTTTAAATTAAACTAGTTACACTGTTTTTAAACACCAAAGCTACTTCTACCTTAAAGAAGCATTCCCACAAAATTTAAACAAGATTTATAACATTTCCTGTACGGATTTAGTCACATGTCTGTGATTTGGGTTCCTTAGTGTGATTTGGATTATGTAGTAAAATCTTTTGTTTACTCTGCTGTTTTGCTGACATTTTAAAGTTTGCCGTGTTGTGTAAATAGCTTGCGAGTACATTTTCTCACACACTTCATTTCCTTGCTTTGTTTTTTCTTTAAGTTTAGTTAAAAGTACAAATTCTGATGTTAAATTTACGTTTCTTTGACCTTTGAACTTTCATCTGTGCGTCCTCACCTCATGTCATTTTTAAACTGTAGAAAACGCCAATTACATAATGTTGTTTCTCAAGAAGTGTGTGTTCTTTGTGTTCTGGAAGCCTCTGTTGCCAAAGGGTTGCTGGGGGACAAATGCTCAGAATGAGAGGGAGGAATCAGAAGTTAATCAGAGCCAGCGACCCCGAACGCAACCCCATTCCTCCAACATGTCTCTGCCATGGGCTACAGCTGAGGACCTGCGCTTTATTACTGTTACGTTTCAGCACTTACACACTTCAGGTAACTGTCTTGCAAAGTCTTTTAGCCTCTTGTCCATTAAAAAGAACCTACCAGCAAAAATTGGGCAAAATCTTTAATACAATTATTGAAAAAAATCTTTTAAGTCAACCGTCATTTAAACGCTTTTACCTTTTCGATGCAGTTGAAAAACATTTTATTCTTAAAAAAAGCTGAAAATTGCAATCTTCAGAAGGGACTTTGACACCAGAGGCTTAGATGTAATAATTTAGTCTGGTTTATAGAGGTATGTGTCATTGTGTCTTTACAGTGAGACAATGAGCAGTCACAGATCAGCCTTTACTCGACTGTGTAAATCTACTATGCCTGTAGATAATGTCTAACAACAGTCTGTTGGCCTCCTAGACACAATGGTGCCACCAGACTTAAATTCAATTTATTATTTTTTTTAATTATTATTATTTTTTTTTATTATTATTTTGTGTTTTGGTATTTGTGATAAGATAGGATCATTTAACAACATATAGAACATGCTGAGTTGTGTGTGTATACGTACAAACAACACATTAATTTATATATATATATAATATACATGCATATATGCATATATAAAATGATTTAAATGTATGTAAATATATTAATAAATGGTTCTTTCATATTTTAAGGATGGTACTGGGGGGGCATGACAGCCAGTGAAGCAAGGGATGCCCTCATTGGTGCGTCAGAAGGGACTTTTCTTGTGCGTGACAGTAGCCACCCGCTCTACCTCTTCACCCTCTCGGTAAAGACTTGCAGAGGCCCGACCAACGTGCGAATAGAATACGACAGCGGCCATTTCCGCCTCGATTCCAGCTTCACGGCTCGATCCTGCCTGTTGTCTTTTCCGGCTATTCCTAGTCTTCTGCAGCATTACGTGACCCCTAGTCAAAGGGAAGAGGGCAAAAGGATAACAAAAGAACACCAGGTGGTGTCAAAGGACAACACGGTTCTGCTGAAACTCAGAAAACCTCTGCACAAGCCTCAGGCCTTTCCAACGTTACAGCATCTGACACGTCTCGCTATAAACAGACACACTGATGGCCACGCCCAGCTGCCGTTGCCACGCCCACTGTTGCTTTACTTGCAAGAGTACCCCTTCCAGGTGTGACGACATTTGAGCCGGACATTGATCCATTTGGGGGGGTTAGTCTTTGCAAAGTCTTGGGTGATTTCATCATTACATACATTGTACATTTTGTAACGTAAACGTTGCCTTACTGGGTTGAGGTATTGTTATAACTGTCAGATGTAAATCTGTATTCCATATTATAACATTTCTAATGAATGGACGAGGAGTCGAAAGAGCAGAGTATACCAGGGCTCTTTTTTGTACTTTTGCTAAATGTGTAAATAGTTTTTTTTGTAAGTAAACCACAATGTTTCTATCTTGTTGTGCTTCATTAAAAAATCAGCATACATGATTACTGTATAATGAAAACACAACTGATTGTTTCTAAAAAAAACATTCAGTATATTTAGAAAGAATCCAAAACTACTGATATCCCAATGCTTAAAAGTTCAGTTTGTTCCATTTATTTGTAATTTCCTACTTTTGTGAGAAGTGAGAAGTGCATTTACTACCTGTGCTAATCACCATCTTATATTTGTAGCTCTTCAGAAGACCTACATGTTCTGACTTGGTTCTCATTGGCTTGGCCAAAATGTCATTTTATCATTTATCATCATTACAATTTCATTTTTTATTTGCCACACAAAAACAACACTAAAAATGATTCATGTATGGGTTTTAAAATACAGCAGTTATACAGTTTCTGCTTACAGAGAATACACATGCACATGTTTTGCTTGACAACATAATGATTGGACAAGCTTTCTAGACAGACAAAACAGTCCTTTTTAATTTCACTTGCTGACAGACATCAGACACACACACCACAAACACTTTTGTGTGGCAATGACTCATTCATAGAACAAAGAATAATTATTAAGAGAAGATGTGTAGAGTTCTGAGTAATGTAAAACAAGCAGATTTAAAACCACACAGTTAACTACTTAGTGAACAGAGCTTTGTTAAATTTGTAGGTTTGTAGGTAAGTAATTGGCACTTTGCTTTAGTTTTAAATTGTTTTTAAAAGGTGCACGTTGCCAGCAGGACTTTCAGGAAGTTAGCTGACATTTAGCTGATAAGAAACTAAATGTCAGTTATCAGATGTATTATAGCTGTGATAATTGTCAGTAACAATTTTGCTCAAATGTTATAYGAATGACTAAAATCACAKGTGCTCTGATATTATCAAACAATGCTGTCAGTCTTTGGGACTTGTAATCTTATCAGTTTGACTTTGACACGCATTCACACATTGTCTTACACACATTATTCATACAATTCACACATTGTCTTACAGTGTTGCCTTTAAAGCAAACACACCTGTACAATAAAGCTGCTAATGTTATAGAACAATCACATTTTTAAAAATTATTAGTAACCTAAAAAGTTCTTACAAAATAGTTAAGTAACTCGCAAAGAACAAAAGAAAGTTACTATCTTTTGTCTTACCTTCTGCTCTGAGTCTTTTTTAAGTATTAGATAAAACATGCAACATATCCAATTAACTGGGTTTAATCGTCTCAAAAATAGACTGAATAAACCTGAGGCTAAATAAACATCACAAATTATGATGCACAAAGAAAACACTGTATACACTTTTAACAGCAAAGATACACATAGAGAAATAGAGAGATCTTGATATGTTATCAATCAAGGCTTATCAAGCATTTTGTCTTCACTGTTATCCTGCTTTATAACAGGCTAAGTGGTGTAAATTACACACCATCATCATTCCAGGAAAACTTAATAGCTTGTGTTTTGTGATATGAGTTTCCCATACAAATACAATACTGACACTTGTTAAGTAACTTGTAAAGTAATTAACTTGTAAAGTAGCTTGTGGGATAAAAAGCATTTACACTTTTACTAGACCTAAACAACTAAATTGTCAATTTACAAAATGTCTTAATCGGACAGTTTATCAATATATAAGTGATTCTGTAGCATGTGACCCATGGTACCTTATTTAGTTATTATTAATTTATGATCAAACATAACAGGTTTAAAACAGGTTTAAGAATAATAAGGCCACTCTTGAAAATGTAGGTGATCTTATTTAGGTGATGAATTTAGTAAAACATGTAGCTGAAACTGTTTATTAGCAACTGGAGATTTAATAGCTGAACTACCTAAAATGTTGCATTGCTTCTGGGCCGATGCATAAAGTTGCCCAACTTGTTTATGAGGTGCCTAACGAATACAATGAAAATCCAAAATGTCTTGGAATTTAAACTACTGTATCAAATGTCACCATACAGACACCTATGAAAAGCTGTTCAATTTGATATACCACTTACAGAATGAATAGGGTGACCTTTTCTCTGAACATAGAGATTAAAGTTTCAGTATTGTAGGCATTGAAAACACACAATGGCAAAGACTTAAGCTATACAAATCAAATGAAATAAAAAATGATTTGGGCGATAAATAAAATGGGCAAATAAATGAATTTTTTTTTTGGTTTAAAAATCAAGAGAGAAACTATTATAATCACATTTCAAATCTGATACAGTTCACACATAAATTATGTGCCAAAACAGTCGGAATCTTAGTTTCGCGTCAATACTTTTATTTTGAAAATTAAATCATGCGTCAGGTGGACCGCAGTGTTTTTCTCATAAGGTGGCGCACTTCACTCTGCGCGTTTTTGACAATATGGCGGAAGGAGAGGAACCGTAAGTGCAATTTTATACAACTGAAAATAAATCCCTCGTAACAGTGCTTGTAGTTCAACAGGACGCAAGGACTTTAACTTGCGAGTAGACGAGTATGAATGAACCTTCTTTTATTCTCTCTTTTTAGGGAGAAGAAAAGAAGGCGAATAGAGGAGCTGAATGAGAAGTTAGTGAAATGAAAGACGATAATTTAGATGCAGCTTGCAGGTTTGGGAGGTGTTAAAATCAGCTTGATACGTTGTGCAGATACTGTTCAGATATTTTTGTATGAACAGCTCACCACACATGTAAATATTGCATAATCTAGCTCAAAGCTATAAAATAAACGCTTGCAAAACCTCCAAACACTGCCATTACAAATTCAACACCATTCTAGCCATAGTTTAATTGCTGATATTTTCATATACCATTTACGCTCATTAGGTCATTTTGTTTTTTGTTTGTGTCACTATTATTGTCAAATAATTTGTGTGATGAATCTGTTATAGTTAATTGTATTTTTGTTGTTTTAATTTGTTTTTATGCAGTATGGTTGTGGATGGAGGAAGTGACTGGCAGGGAAGATGGGACCATGTCAAAAAGTTCTTGGAGAGAGCTGGACCGTTTACTCATCCTGATTTTGAGCCCAGCACTGAGGTATGGCACACATAACTCAAAACCCTATTATCCCATGGTTATATGTATAGATTATAATGTTATAGAATATCTCAAATGACCCTTATGACCCATGATAATGCTCTAAGTGTCATGTTTCTTTTGCTCACCCTCTTTGCTGTTTGTAGGAAATTTGATTCAGGGTCAGTAGCTGCAGTAATGTTACTGCTTAATAGACAGATCAGCTGTCCAAGATTCAATTGTCTTGTTATTCTTCTCTTTTTATAAACCGTGCTCATCTTCTTTCAGTCTCTCCAGTTTTTACTGGACACATGCAAAATTCTGGTTATTGGAGCTGGTGGACTTGGATGTGAGCTGCTTAAAGATCTGGTACATGTTATTAATTGTGTTCCAGTTTTTGTATAAAACCTGTATTTGCTATATACCTTCTTGTAGTTTAAAAAGAGGCTGATTTTTAAGTCTACATGAATGTGTAGACAGTTAGTTTGTCTTTTTACATCAATGCATGAGTTACTGTCAAACTAACAGGATGGTACAATTTTATTACTAAGGCCTTGTCAGGTTTTCGACACATTCATGTGGTGGACATGGACACCATTGATGTCTCCAACCTCAACAGACAGTTCCTGTTCAGGTTAGTTTTAATCAACCGTTGTAATCTTCAAACCTGCTGTGAGTTGGTTGGTGAGAAAGGCAATGTGACTTCTGTTGTGTGTGTGAATTCATTAATGTGAATTGCTCTCATTTGTATCTGCAGACCTAAAGATGTGGGGCGACCAAAGGCGGAGGTTGCTGCAGAATTTGTAAACAACAGAATCACAGGATGTGATGTCGTCCCGTATCCCATTCAAATTGTGCTATCATTGCCTGTTCTTAGCATATTATTCTAATAGCTTCCACAGAACATGTACATCATGTTGAAATATAACTATATGTTGTTCCTGTAGCTCAGCTGGTAGATCGTTGTGTTAGCGACACAAATGTCATCGGTTCGATTCACAGGGATGGAGCAGATGGGCTGACAAAAGCATTTTTGAAAAATGCATCTCGAATATAATTGCTTTGCATCAAAGCTTCTGCCAAATTCATTATTGCAATGTAATATTTTTATGTATGTTGTATTTATGTTTATGTCAAAATGTTATGTTTCCTTAATTAGCATTTCAACAGGCATTTCAAGAAAATCCAAGACTTGGACGAAGCGTTTTACAAGCGTAATTAAAACCTACATGTTATATTTTCTTAAGATAAGATATGGAAGATGAAATGGCTTATCCTGATCTTACACATTATATAACATGTAACAAATTTGTGTCAGAAGTGCTTTTGTGTGGTGGTTAATTCTAATGCTGTTTTGCTGCATAGAATTTCACATAGTGGTCTGTGGTCTGGATTCTGTTATTGCCAGAAGATGGATG
The DNA here is from genome assembly GCA_036877625.1 of Ambastaia sidthimunki. Lineage (NCBI taxonomy): Eukaryota > Metazoa > Chordata > Actinopteri > Cypriniformes > Botiidae > Ambastaia > Ambastaia sidthimunki. The sequence goes on from JAZGTK010007585.1 coordinate 7,166, forward strand.
AATGGAATGCTGGTATGTGTTTATTGTCCTGTCCAACAGCCTGTCCATTCATATGGAGTACTGTATGTGTCATAAGTGTGTCTCTGCTGTGAAAAGTGTTTGTAGTGTTTTTGTTTTCTGTTTGTCAGCTGTCTCTGCTGATCTATGAAGATGGCGTTTTGGACCCCAGCTCCATCATTCCTCTAATAGACGGAGGTACAGAAGGATTTAAGGGCAATGCCCGAGTGATTCTTCCAGGAATGACAGCTTGCATCGACTGCACCCTGGAGCTGTACCCCCCACAGGTGTGATGCATACTGGACTTATCTTGAGAAACTGTGTCTGCAATGTTAATTTCAAAATCCATCTTGTTTATCTCATGAATTTAATGTTAAATGCCGTCTATCTGTATGTTAAGTTTAGTTTTTCTTGGCTTTTTCCTAGATCAACTTTCCAATGTGCACTATAGCCTCCATGCCACGGTTACCCGAACATTGTGTTGAGTATGTACGTGTGCTGCTTTGGCCCAAAGACAAGCCTTTTGGAGGTATTATGTGATTACATGGTACCTACATCACACAATACCTGTAAGGTTTGTGTAGATCATCTGTATGTTGTCTTCAGATGGTGTGGCCCTTGATGGAGATGACCCAGAGCACATCCAATGGGTGTTCCAGAAATCTCTGGAAAGAGCAGCAGAGTTCAGTATCACGGGGGTGACTTACAGACTCACCCAGGGTGAGTGAAAGGGGCCTGGTCCCAAAATGTATATGAAAATACAACAGGCACAACTATTACTGCTGTGCATACTTTAAGGTGTTTTGTGACTTTTTACAGGCACAAATCGTAACTCAAATAGTGTGGCTTGTTATTTTCAGAAACCTGCATTGATAGGAAATAGGCATTCATGTATTACTGTGCTTGTATTTCAGGGGTTGTAAAGAGAATTATTCCGGCGGTAGCATCCACAAATGCTGTTATTGCTGGTATGTTAACAAAACAACACTCACTCCTCTTTGCAAGTTTTTGTGACATTTAAGATATAACTTGAAATCTTTTGCACAATACAGCTTCTTGCGCCACAGAGGTTTTCAAAATTGCCACCAGGTAAGTCGTAATGACATTTTACAGAGGAGAAAGATAAGTTTTAGAGTTAGGTAGGTAGAAATAAGTTTTCTGTCATGTGACTAATATATTCTTCTGCTGAGTAGTGCCTATGTTCCCTTGAACAACTACCTGGTGTTTAATGATGTTGATGGGCTGTACACGTACACCTTTGAAGCTGAGAGAAAGGTCAGTCAGTTTGAATCTGTCCCTATTGTGCCACTTACCAAGATACTTAAAGGGACAGTTCACCCCAAAATGAACATTATCGTCATTTACTCATTTTTGGGTAAACTGTTCCTTTAAATGTTGAGCAGATGGTTACTGCAATTATTATGCATTGCATTTAGCGAGTGTTGATGACTGTCTAACAAGTTACTAATCAAGTTTACAAGGCACATACCTACAGTTTCAACATGGTTTAAATGTTTTGAATGTTGCATGTGTAGGAGAATTGTTCTGCCTGCAGTCAGGTGCCACAGGACCTGCAGTTTTCACCCTCGGCTAAACTACAGGAGGTTCTGGACTACTTAACTGAGAGCGCATCACTGTAAGTCACGATGTTCATTGTTAATGCATCTGTGTGTCTGTCTGTGTGTGTGTGTCTGTGTGTGTGTGTGTCTGTCTGTGTGTGTCTGTCTGTGTGTGTCTGTCTGTGTGTGTCTGTCTGTGTGTGTCTGTCTGTGTGTGTCTGTCTGTCTGTGTGTGTCTGTCTGTCTGTGTCTGTCTGTCTGTCTGTGTCTGTCTGTCTGTGTCTGTCTGTCTGTGTCTGTCTGTCTGTGTCTGTGTCTGTCTGTGTCTGTCTGTGTCTGTCTGTGTCTGTCTGTCTGTCTGTCTGTCTGTCTGTCTGTCGTATTCTTGCCTGTTTTCCTGTTTGTAACAACTCTTTGTTTTTCTAGCCAAATGAAGTCACCTGCTATCACTACAACTTTGGAAGGAAAAAACAAAACTCTTTATTTACAGGTTAAAAGTTCTACAACTTTTCATTTACCAGAGTAGTCATAAATAAAAAAAAAAGTACTGGCATTATTGATTAGTACAGTATTCAAAATTTAATACATACTTTGGTTTATTTGCAGACTGTAGCATCTATTGAGGAGAGAACGCGACCAAATCTAAGCAAAACCCTGAAAGGTAGTTAAAAGTCTCGTTTCAAAACATGCTTCAAAATTACATTGTTTCATACAATTCACATTTATTTGTATAACGCTTTTTACGATACATAGCGTTTCAAAGCTGCTTTCAGAAATGCAACAGAATGTACATAGAACTGTTATTGTACTATTGCAGATGTTAGTCAGATTGTATGAATATACATATTTATAACGTTTGAATCATGCTTCATTCTGCATTTCAGAGCTTGGTCTAGTGGATGGCCAGGAGCTAGCAGTGGCTGATGTCACCACTCCTCAAACTGTGCTCTTCAAGCTGACCTTCATCTCATAGGACAGATGCTTCAGTCACATGGACAGATATTTATATAAGTGGTTATTGCAGAAGTCATACAAATGAAGCACCCTTGGAAATGCTGTCTGTAAATGCCATTAGTGACATCACAACATGTACATACTCAGCTTGAGTATTATTGGTTAGTATTTAGTGTTTAGATTTTTTTTTATTGGTCAACTCTGTCCATCTCGCAAAGGCACCCAGACAGGTCTCTTGTTTCATTGTTTTGCACTGCTATAGTCTTGCAAAAGAGGCATTTTGGTGGACCTTTTTAAAATGCTAATTGTGTATGTATTTATTATGTTATTGTTGTGCATCTTGTCTTGATCATTGTCTTATAGAAAAATAATTGTCATGTTTGAATAAAAAACAGATGTTATTTTAAACAAGTGTTCAAATCATCTTGTAATCTCTTTACCAATTTAAGTAGTTACTAAGTCTTATGAGTAGATATGAGATAGCGGGTAGAAATAGTTGTCCAGGATACACATGCAATAAGCAATATACATTAATACACAGTTCGTATGCATTTTATTTTTTACATTAAAGTCATACACTAATACTGTAATTGACGTTACAATTATTGTAGAATAGTTTGTTTTTAATTATTAACGTAATTAATAACCAAATAAAGTAATTTTATTGATGCAAACCTATTACCACGTGGTCTCCCTATATATCTGTTTACATACGCTGCAGATCGTACGCAAAAAATAATGTACAGTAATGCACTTACAATGTCCATCTAGCTTATGTTATTAAGTGCCAAAAATATTTGAGAAGTAAATCTGTTTACATTAGGTGACATTTTGTCTGCAAACCTATTTATATAACCACTATGACATGTATGCACAAAACACATAAAATAAATTGATTCATATTTTACAAAATTCCTACTGCTAAACCCTTTTTAACAAGTTAACATTCCGTCGTTTACTAATTAGTGTACTACAGTGGGTGACGTAACTCTGACGTCACATGCAGGCTGTGTTGATGCTACGTGGATAGGAAGTTGCTCCCGAGCAGCCAGAGAGGAACTAAGCAAAACAATGCTGAGAAGTCCAACACACAGAGCCAGTGAAGCTTAAACAAAGACAACACGTCGCTCAGCCCTCTGGTGGTTTATCGTTATGGTTGTTTTTTGCTTTAAAATGGGATTATTATGGCTGTCAGCGACGTGTCAGTGTTGTTTAGGGGCTAAGCTAATGCGGACGGCGGCCTAAGGGAGAAACACACCAACCTGCGCGAAATGTTTGTCTGGACGATGAGATGTTTTTAATAATGATTTGTTTTATTTAGACGTTTGCTAGTCAGGGGAAGGTACAGCAATATGAGTTGGTTCAACGCGTCCCATCTGTCAAGTTTTGCAAAACAAGCTCTCACAACTGCTCAGAAATCCATCGACAGAGTTCTGGACATCAAAGAGGAGGACCAGTGGGGTGACACCACCGACCAGACCTTTACTGGTAGGACTTCCAATGGTTTTAAATGTTTGGAAAAGGTTGTGTGAGGACATGGTGTCATGCACATTTGTATTGAAGCAATTGGCAGTGCAGAAAGCAATAACTGCCCTTTAACATTGGAGATATAATGATGGATGTGTGATATGTGTCTTGGATTTGTAGATGTTCCCAGGTGAACTTAGATATTCCAAGGTTTTGCATAGTTCATGTCTCATTAAACCTCTACTACTAATAAAACTTTGAGGTCACAGTCAGGGAAAGTGCAACAGGAAAAACAATATTATGGTTTAACAACAAAAAATTGTGATAAGAAAAACTGAAACCTCCTGTCAAGGGAAGCTTTGTTACTGAGAAGTAAGCTGACACTACCAGCCGCTACAGAATAAAAGAACAATGAGTTTTATACATTAGACTTTGTAAAGAGTGTGTTTACAAAGGTGAGGTTATTTTCTTTCTATTGCTCTTTGGATTTCCTAATGCACTTTGAACAATTCAAGAGAAATTTTCTGACGTTGTTTATACACATGGAGCGTACCAGCTGATGTGTTTATACCTTTGAAGAAAATAAATATGATTCAGCGATTCTATGCTTGTGTCTGTTAATTTAAATTAGTATGTATTTATGAGGAAAAATAGCCAGTTTTGCTGATATTTGGTTGAAATTTCTTTTACATTTCTTTCAGCTGTTCCCAACAAATCGGTATCAACAGGATGGGGTATGAACCAGTGGAACTCTCCCTCAGAGGAACGTACCAAAACTCTCCCCCCGTCATCAAAGGCTATCACCAAACCTGTCACACGGACTGTGCTCGATGAATCTGAGGATTTCTTCAGTGCCTTTCTGCCTCATGGGGATTTACAAACTGTGAGCACTGATAAGGTTGTGTCTGTACCACCTTCCAAGTCTAATCGCAGACTACAGGATAAAGCAGGCAAGGGCGAAGAGCCGGAGATCAAAAACAATATTAGCACTAATTCACAAGATCAGGTGGTCCTCACTAGATGCAGCAGTCAGGAAATCACTGAGACGAAACCAACTGGGACAGAGCTGTTGGAGCAAGAAACATCCTTACCAAATGTGCTTTCACAACCAGAACTGATTGTTCCTGCTTCACAAGGGCAAGCTGAGGAAACGGAGACCAGTGTAGACAGGACAGAATCCGATGGATTGACTTCAGATATCGCCCTCACAAATGTACCTTTATCTTCCTCAGAGACTGAATCGGCCAGTGTATTTGAAAACTCAGAACCAGCTTTGACTACTGAGACCAAAAATCCAGTCAAGAGCTTGCCTGTCCCATCCAAAGAAATCCTGTTAGAATCCAAGGACACTAAATCAGAGGACAGACAAAGTAACACCCCTTCACCTCCTGTAAGTGCCTTTTCTTCTGGGACTTCCACTACCAGCGACATAGAGGTTTTGGACCACGAGAGTGTTCTCAGCGAGAGCTCTGCCAGCTCCAGACAGGAGACAGCTGAGGCTAAAGCAGGCCTCCACCTGATGCAGGGCTCCTTCCAACTTCTGTCCGCTTCTACGTGTGGTGAGTTCCCTCGTTTGGATGAATATCCGAAACTCACGGAGAGCTGCGGGTCCTCCTCCGACGCCTTTGAGCGCATTGACTCTTTTAGCGTGCAGTCGTTGGACAGCCGCAGTGTCAGTGAAGTGAATTCTGACGATGAGATACCTGGCAACCGTACTTTGGCCTCCATCACAGCTGGAGTTATGCCTGCTCCTGTTAAGTCGATCACACAGACCGAACAGGCGAAGGAAGAGGAGGGTATGACAATGATTGACCAATCACTGGATGACAATGAGATGGAGGAGAGCGGGCGGAGTGCAACGCCAGTGAACTGTGAGCAGACAGATGAGATACAGGAAGGTAACCAAGAGCCTGAGATGGACGTTACACTGACCAGCCAAAAAACAGATGCTGATGAAACGGTGGCATCACTGACTACTGAGGAGAAACAAGGACCTTCAGCCGGTCAGATTTTGGAGCTCCAAAAGGTTGGATTTATTTTAGTATATTTAAGTGTGATGAGAACTTTGGAATGTTATTTTCTTAAATTAATACAAGATATTTCACAAAAACTCTTGTCCGTTTTGTTTTCGAATTTCCCCAGATTATTGAGGAGCTCTCAGGCCGACTAGAGAAGAGAGAATCACAGTTACTTGCTGTCAGTAAAGACAAGGCCAGGCTTGAGGAGGAGTGTGACAATCTGAAAGAGTGAGTTGAGGAACGTTTGCTCCAAAAGACTTTGCCCAAGTGTTTGCTTGTATGACTAATGGCTGCAATAGCTAACTAGGGCATAGAAACAGATGAAGGCAGCAATAATATTTACCCAGCTTGAGGAAAACCAGGCACTTTGTTGACAGTCTGTTAGTAGAAAAAAGATATAGTAACAAGGAACTTGTCGTTTTGACAAACAATGTGTCAAAGCATTGCAGCATTTCCATAGCATTTTCCAAATGATTTTGGAATCCAAATTATTTATTTTGAGGGTGTGTAATCTCATTCTGTTCTGTTTCACTAAACAATATGTCCACACAGAAACATCATAAACTCTTGATGAATCAGAGTTAACAAAGTTTGTTTTTCACAGTGAGATGATCAACCTAAAGGAAGAAAGCTCCTCTGTCCAATCTTTAAAAGATGAGTTTGCTCAACGCATAGCAGAAACTGAAAGAAAGGCTCAGCTCGCCTGCAAAGAGAGAGACATCGCCAAAAAGGTTTTTATTTCCCACAGTTAACTTCACATTAGAGTGTAATTTAGTACATCAGTGTAGTAATTTTAGTGAGATGTTAAAAAAGGTGAAAAAATGATCTTTCTACATTCAAATGCATGAAATTTCACGGCAACAGGAAATTAAGGGCCTCAGAGAAGAACTGGCGAGCAGATTAAACTCAAATGAGACTCTGGAACTGATAAAGGAGAAGGAGGAGCAGATTCGAGAGCTTCTTGAAGAAGGTGATTGTTCTGATTATACAGTTTTAATATTAAGATTGTGATGTCAAGATAAAAGTGTGACACTGATCTGGAAAGTGTGATCCTGGAAAGATCTGGGACATTGATGAAAGTGTTACTTTTGTCTTTTCCTGGTTTGATCAGGTGAGAAACTGTCCAAGCAACAGTTGCAGCACTCCAACATCATAAAGAAACTGCGAGCAAAAGAAAAAGAGGGTGACGCACAAATCACCAAACAGAGCAGAAAACTTAAAGAACAGGAGGAGGAACTTAAACACCTGCAGCAGGTGAGAAGCACACAACCTTCAAACCTAAGACATGAGTGTACAGTTGTAGAGTACTCTGAATGTTGAGGTCATATCAACTGTCAGCAGAATGAGAAGAGAATATGGAGGTTTGTCTGTGGTGATGTAGGTTCTGGACGGTAAGGAGGAAGTAGAAAAGCAGCACAGAGAAAACATCAAGAAGCTGAACGCCGTGGTCGAGCGCCAGGAGAAGGAGTTGAGCAGACTGCAGACCAGCAATGAGGAGCTTCAGGAGAAGAACCGGAGTTTGGAAGCAGCCCTAGATAGTTCCTACAAGTAAATTGTCTTATACTGTAGCTTATACAGACTTCCTTATTCACTGTCACAAGACTTCTTTATTCACTATCACTGTAGTTTGGATCTTCTACATATTGTTGTAATTTGGTTAAGTTTTGTTGTTGTTGCTTAGGGAGTTAGCAGAGCTGCACAAGACCAATGCCACCAAGGATAGCGAGGCCCAGGAGCTAGTGTTGAGCAGAGAGGTGCAGGCGAAAGAAGAGCTGAGCCTGGCACTGGAGAACGCTCAAGAAGAGTCACGCCTCCAACAAGAGGCTCTGGCCAATCAGGTCAGTATTATTATATTACCGGTACTGTGTGAATGTTTGGTTCTTGCTAAACATTCAAAGAATGTGTGTACTTCAATCTGAGTCACTTGTCCAGTTTTGTTCAGTTGCTGATTAATTTTTATGTTCCACTGTTATGTTTTATGTTAAGGTGGCAGATCTGAGGCTTGCTCTTCAGAGGGCTGAACAGCAGCAGGCCAAGAAGGAGGATTACCTGAGGGAGGAGATCGGTGAGCTGCAACAGGTAACCAGAACATTAATATCATATCAGTTGTAGTCTATTGAATATGTACCCCAGAGGTTTGTGGTGCACAGTTCATGTTTTGTTTATGCTGTGTTTTTGTTCTTTTACAGAGGCTGCAAGAAGCTGAGACCAGGAACCAGGAGCTCAGCCAAAGTGTTACTTCAGCAACACGGCCTCTCCTTCGGCAGATCGAGAACCTCCAGGCAACGCTGGGGGCTCAGACAACATCATGGGAAAAACTGGAGAAGAACATCTCAGACCGCTTAGGTGAGACTTGCTGACGTCATTCACTTAAATCTTGTGATCAAAACAACAAACCACATTCACCAGTGGTGATGTTTGTTATCTGCGGTGTGAGAAAGTCATACTCATCGTTCTCTTATCTCAGCTGATGCCCAAACTCAGCTTGCTGTTTCCGTGGAGAAGGAACGCTCGGCTACAGAGGAGCTTTTAGCCATCAGAGCCCAGATTGCGTCTTTAGAATCCCAGACTTCCCTGTTGAGGCAGGAGAAGGGACGCCTGCAAGGTCAGCTGGATGCTGAGAGGATGCGGAGAGAAAAATTGGAGGATGACTTCAGCAGGTAGGAAGGAAATTGATTAATATATTTGTGTATGATACTGTCAAGATATATTAGTTTGTGTGTAAGAATATGTGTTTAAATAAAAGTTTTATACTCGCTGTACTCTTACACTGATTTCTTTGTGTTTAGAGAGCGCGTGGAGCTGGATAATCTTAAAGGGGAACATACACGAATACTAGAGGAAGCCAAGAAGGAAAAGGTACCGCGTTGGGCCTTTTTATACTTTAAGTCATGCAGACACAAACAGAATGACTATACACACACACACACAAACACATTCTCATTTGTCTGCATTATTTGGTCCTGTTTAGTTGCTGCTCACCAACCAACTAGAAATGGAAAAAATGAAGGTGGAACAAGAGAAGAAAAAATGCTATCTTGCACAAGAGGCCCTTAAGGAGAAGGTTTGTCCTATTTTCTGCACAAAAAAGCCACATTCTGTCCCATTTATTATTCTTTCCCTTTAAAATGGACATAATCCTTACGTATTATGAATAACTTACTGTTACCCTTATGACTGTAAGAGAGTTCTGCAGACAGAACACCTTAAAATCGGTGTGAAGAAACTTGATCTTGATCTGGAAGTTTATCTGAAGCTCAGGCTGTGTATTAAACAGACTTCAGCTGAAGTGAGATGTATCTGTGTCTTCAGGAGAGGAAGTCTCTGAGTCTGTCCGTGAGTGAAGCTCCAACATCTTCCACACCTTCACTGTCCCGCTCCAGTTCCGTCAGTGGGGCCGAACACGCCGGCCTGCCCTCGTCCCTTTACTCGCAGGTAAACTCATCTCGCACCTCATTGACAGGAAGATCTAGCCGTGAGTTTAGCATTGCGATGACCGCTTTTCTTTCAGCAGGACGATCCTCTGGATCATTCTTTCAGCACAATGACCATCAGTGGGTCTAATCTGTACGAGGTGGCTCGGCTGGGTGGTGGATCCAGTGTAATTGAGAGCCTGCAGTCTCAGTTAAAGCTCAGAGACGGCGAGATAGCCCAGCTGCAGGTATGGGATATATCTGAATGCGGTTCAGTTTTGTATTATGACATCCTCTTTGTTTTGAAAGGTTCTGAATTTACGTGGATTGATTTCAGTGTTTAATAATACAGGTTGGTTACAGTTGCTAGATATATAATAAACGGTCATTCATGTTTTGCATGCACCGTCACTGCTCATGCTCAGATGGAGATCGCCAGTCTGGAGAGAAGCCGTACTGTGATGGCGGAGGAGCTGGTGCGATTGACCAATCAGAATGATGATTTGGAGAGTAACGTGAAGGAGATACCACGACTAAAAGTACAATTGAAGGTGAACACAAGCTTTAATGTAACTTTAGCCTAGTGATTAAAGAAATGATTCACCTTAAATAATTACCTTATGCCTCATCATAATTCCATATTTATCTATTTTTTTTTTACCATTGAGAATCCTCATGAATCTTTTCCATATTGACATAAGACTGTTAGCCATCAGAAAAAAAAGTGCTATACTACATATTTTATTTTTAAGGCTGTTTTTCCATATTTCATAGTGCCAAACAATTTAAGTGCTGTCTAGCTAGCCTAACAAACACAATGATACATGATACAGGATGTTGTAGAACATCTGTCCTGTTAAAGACTGACCAGATGTTTGTCTGTGTTGCAGGACTTAGAGCAGAGACACAACACAATCCTGCAGATGTATGGAGAGAAGGCGGAAGAAGCGGAAGAACTGCGTCTGGACCTGGAGGATGTGAAGAACATGTACAAAACACAGATCGATGAACTGTTAAAAAATCAAAAATAATACAGACAGACTCAACGGCTGTAAACAGAGATTTACAGTAGAAGGAGTAATTCTGCTTTTATCATTGCACATCTCAGAACGTTAGACCAAGTGATTTAAAAGATTTTTTTAAGAAAAGAGATTGTTCAACATGTTTGAAGAGTCATTGGTAAAGATATTTAAAACCTGATTCCGCTTACGGTTGTGGGGTTTAATTTTTTAATAGTTTTTCCCTGAATTAATAACCATATTGGGTTAAAAAAGTACAGAGATGACTGTATATCTACCAGTGTATAGTTCTGTAGGTATGATTTAACACTTGAATTTGCACAATGAAGTGGGAGTCCAGACTATTTATGTGGCTAGATTGTGATCAGAATTATTATTTGTGATTTTTACTCTCATTTGTCTTGTGCATCTTCCTTTGGGATGCAAATCTTACCGGTAATCAGTTAAACTGCTGTACACGTTTTCCAGAGAGCTCCAGGGTACCACACATCCTGAAATTCCTTCTGATTTTCCACAATCCTTTTAATTGGCTAGACTTAAAGTTGTTAGTTAAGATTTATCATTTATCCTCATGTTATTTGAGCTTGAGTGATGAGGATATACAGGAAAATCTTTTACTGTCATTCTATGAGATCTGATCTCTGTCATAAATTACAGTTGAGAAGGTCAGGGCCTTTAAGTGTGTCTACAGTTTTATGCACGTGTAAATAAAGTAAGATATAAATATTGGACAGGCTCATTGCTGTATTTATTACGTTATTGTTTTTTTCTATGCATGCTCACTTTATGGAAAGTTTCTAAATTAGGATCTTCTGCTCCATCTTGCGGTTAATAACAGTAACACATGCCGGCTGATAGTTTCCGGTAGTATGGCGACTGCATCCCTCAATCCACCCACTGTCTCTACTTAGTTTCTCCAAGAAGGTAAGCACATACTTGCCTTTTTTCCATGCACAGCGATTATTTTTGCTTTAGCTGCTGTAGAAGTATAAGAAGTTAGGATGAAGTTGGCGTACAGTAATGCAATATTGAGGTGTTATGTTTATCGGTGGTAAAGGCAGCTGATATAATTGAAGGTGGGACCACCGATAGCTTTCACCCTGGCAACGTGTCAACGCTGTGGCTTCTGTGGTCTCCATCTCGGATTGTATTAGCATTGATTTTAAGGTGTCAATTTAATGTATTAATGTATTAGTTTGCATTATTGTGTGTCGGTGCATGTAAAAATCACAGGTTTGTACTTTCAGCCTTCAAAAACACCTCTGTTTTAAACGCATTGATAAAACGCAGACAATCAGAAGTTTGTTTAGTACATGTTTCTGTGAGATTTATTCTGAACTGCTTTATGAAGCGTGTGAATCGGAAAACTGTCTTTGTAAATCTAGATCCGATCTACTCCGTCTAGACAGACCGCATTACAGACTGAATTAGAAGTGACGTAACCATCCCATCTAATAGCTCTAAAGTTAAACAGTTGAACTACAGAAATTGACCACGTTAACCAAAGTTAGTTATTGTTTATGACACTAATACTACAATTATGATAAATTAATGAGGCATCTTCTTTAAGTGTAAAATGCTTTCATACAGTATATAAGACCCTCACATATGCACACTGCGCAT
>JAZGTK010007586.1:0-19214 GCA_036877625.1 Ambastaia sidthimunki
ATACATACATACATACATACATACATATATATATATAGAAAGAGATCTCTAGAGAGAGAGTAAGAGACAAAAAGAGAGAGAGGGATCTCCAGAGAAAGAGTAAGAGAGAGCGAGAAAGCGAGCGAGAGAGGCTGCAAAAGAGAAAACGCCAAAATAATGAGAAATGACCAAAATAATACATAATATGTAACAAATCATGACAAATCACGAGCACAAAGGATGAGCATGAGTGTGAGGTAATCACAGAGCAATCTGACACCTGTGTGAGACTGTGATTATGACACAAGTGCTGCTGTGATAGAAATGTTGTATACGTGCTGACTGAATTCATCTAGGCTCACTGAGGGCTCAGCGCACCTCAAAGCATCTTAGAGGCTTTTATAAGCGATGAAGGTGATAAAAAGCGCATTTGGGGTGAAAACAGTATTGATTTGGTGCTGAAATGCTGCTTTATTTCAGGCAGACGGATAAAAGAAAGAATATCACACAAAGAACAATTTTTAGAAAACAATGTTATCTGTGCTTCAACATCTGTTTCTGGGTTATGCAGGTTATCCTGTGTTCGACTGAATTTAAATGCGGTTCTCCGCGCTTCTTCTTAAGAGCCATTAGTGGACTGTCCTTCTACGGCAACATCATCCTTCTCAGCCATTGGACTGAAGAGCGAGCGGCTCGGAAACCGTCTCCAAGTGCAATCGATCCGTGCATTTCAGAGTCTCATTTACCCTAAATGCATTTCTAACGTCCAGAATGAAGGTGCCCCCGATGCATACGGAAACTGCAGACCATCAGCGAGGAGAAACTTAAACCATCACGACAAAACTAATCATTTCAGCTCTTCCGATCCCGTCACGGTAACCTTCAGAAATGCAAACAATAATGTTGTAAAAAAAGTAGATTAAATTCACTAACTGTAATTAAATTGTTGCATATTAATGGTCTAACATTAAAAAAGAAGTGTGTGGCTTTAAGAATTTCAAGGCGCTAAACAAAACTGTCTCATTCCACCCCCCTGTTCAATTAGGGAAATGGTTTGTACCGCCCCAAACTCATGCCATTGGTTGCTCCAATGCTACTGTATATCTGGCTGGCTGGGTTTTATTTAAATGCACCCAAGAGCCAGTGTTAGGACTTTTGGGAAAAATCAGCCTACAAACAGCTCACTTATAATCACACACTGAGCTGCCACAGCAGAAAGTACTTTAACGTCAGAAAAGTCATTTACATTGAAACAACGTTAAGCAATGTTTCTGGTTTCAGTGTAAACACTGACTATGACCTATAGTAGACGTCTTATTTTTTCCCTGCATATCTGTAAATAATGTTAAAAAACTGTCCTTTCCTAAAAGCTCTGGGATTAATCAATTTCCTTTACTCCCATAATTTAACCAACCTTTTTATGCAAACATACATCAGAGGCAATATGAATAATTAAAGCAGCACAAAAAAGCAACAGCCCAGAGGAAATGCACATTCCATTGTGCATTCCGCTGTATTCCATTACCCAGCGTCCATAAATCCAGGCAAACACATTGTGCAGTCTTAGGTTGAGGTATCTATTGCATTAGAGCAGTGGAAAGCAATAACCCAACAACTGTCCATTTAAACCCACTTTGGAAGCTGATACACTAACAAAGAAACCAAGCTGACTTAACACGCCTGACTTAACATGTGATCCTGGATCTGCGATATTCAGGATTCCATGCAATAACATGAAAGTATTTGGTTGATAACCAACGAGTGTTTTTTTGTACTTAGCCACTGAATTTATTCAGCTCATTTGGAGCGTAAATAAAACATGTCTGGGAAAATTCTATAGCCGTCTTCATCATTCCAAGTTTTGAAGCGATGAGAAACTACACCCATAATTTCCCCTCCGCCCACCTGCAACGCTCCTGTTATATAGTTCAATGGTTCATATGGCTAACAGCAAAGTATTAAATCAGACATGACTGAGGCCAGCTGGAATCAATATCTCTCAGTTTTGCATTCTCAGACTGTGGTACAAAAAGTGCACCGACGTAACGTGTGATTATGGCCACCGGCATTATGACGAGATTTCATTCTCATGGTTTGTGGCCGTAAGACACCGGCGTGATTTATGGGCCTGATTTACGCGTTGCTTATGATATTCTTGTGTTTTCTTTCAGCGACAACTTCATTTGCGATCGAACGTGCGCAGGCCTCGAATCACATGCCATAGAAATGAGATGCTAAATAACCAATTCAAATGTTCATAACATACAAAAATTAATGTAACAATGCTCGACAGAGAGACACAAGTCCCTCCTCTGTTAAGGTAGGAGAGCTGTGCTGGAAAAGGTGTAGGAAGGAATGAAGCTGTTGTTTTTAGACGTGCTTCGCTGTGATTGGCAGGTAGGATTTTCATTAGCTCCATAAAACTCCATAAAAGCAGAGTCAATAAACATCGATAGCCTCTATAACCTTTAGCCTCAATAGCTGCAGCTCTGAAGTGCAGCAAGCAGTCTGCAAGATATATAAGCACCCGTATAAGCACCCATGCAACATCATATATCCTGGTGGTTGATCTATAGATTGAACTGACAACATGATGATGTATTCCAAAAATGTTCTACACAGTTCATGTTCAGGTTCCAGAATTCTGAAGTCAGATAAACCCTTCTTCAACCATGCCTGGTCCATCACCAACATTGCCCAATAGAAATAGTTCATTAGATATATACGCTAACCATTAAAAAGTTTGAATGAAATGTTTATCATGACTTTAAAAAACATAAATGTTTGTAATTTGTTTTGTATAACAATTGTGCCGGTGTATAACTTTTATTATATAATGGAAAAAATGTTTTTGAAATTGATGACATGGACTAAATATCATCAAAGAAAAACAGCCCCGCATAGACGGGACTGAAAAAACAACATTACATTTTTACAAATTGTAGTCAAAGGGTAGCTATATTAAAGAAGCTAAAACAGAACAACATTTTAATTCAAAATTTCAAACACACAGGTGAAACCGCTGATGAAAAGACCAAAACAAAAATTCCTTTATATTAATATAGTAAATTAATATAGTAAATTTACTACTATAAGTAGTAAATTATATTAATATAGTAAATTTTTACTGAGTGTAAACTTTTGATCAGCATGTATGTGTGCATATAAACATAATTAAGAGGGTTTTTAAGACCTTTATGTAAAAGCTCTCCAGCAGCAAGAACAAAAGTAACCAGGTTCGAGTCTCTGTAGCTTCAGGGTGATGCTAATGCAGTTTCCCGTCAGTGTCTGATGTTGACTTTCCCCACCCAGGCTGCACAGGTTGGTGATGCAGTAATAGCAATCAGTTTTAAGTAGAGCTCGGCCTTCTAAAACTCACATTACATAGCGAATACTGCTCAGTGTCACGTATAATAGGGTGCTTATGGGATTCATTACGCCTATCGCGATAGCTATCTTTCTTTTGAGAACAGGCGTTCCGAGAACACTGCGGTACAATATGACATCATGCTCAGCACATCTCAGACAGAGTGGTGTATTTAAAACCCACTATCTGCCCCCTTTCTAACTCACTTAAATAACACACTCCACCTATGGAACATTATAGAGGTGTACGGCCTTCACATGTGACCTATATCAAAGCCATTATACTGCGAGATCTATAGGGTAAGCATGAGAATATAATTCCAAAAAAGACCACTTTGAAAATCTGGGTTTCAAAATCTAATCTTGGGAAAAAAATAGAAAATGGGACAATGGAAAAAATAATGCAAACGTTTATATCACAATGTGCATTTCGCAACGGTTTGCAATGGTTTTTAATACTTCTTTAATACTTTAAAACTTGTGTACAATCACAATAACTTCTGAAAGTCTGAGAAGTTGTAGTGATGTTTTCTTTTCCCAGAAAGAATGTGAAACATGTATGTTGATTATATCATTTTCAGCTTTTAAATACATTTTAATATAATTTATATCGGTTTTATAAACTTGAAGCATTATCATCTCACATATCACATTATTTATCAAGTCATGGCATATTGCATTTTTCTTCAATATCACGCAGCCCAGCGTTTGTAAAATGGGGCGTGTGTGTGAGTGGTCCTGGCATTTACTACATTTGGGGACCAAATGTATATTTGACATTTTTAGGTCCCCATGAGGAAGCAAGCTCATAAATCATACAGAATGATCTATTTTAACAATCTAAAATAGCAGAAAGTTTATACAGACAGAATTTACAAATGACTGTATAGAGACTACACAGTATAAAAACCATTACATGTATGTAATGTCCCCATAAAAAATCTCAACATGCTTGTGCGTGTGTGTGTGTATGTGTGTGACAGCACAGCATCAATGTTCCTGTGGATAAATGACATTACTAGGTCACCCATCTACTCGGGAAGCAAGAAAACAGCCAACGATGGTACATTTCTCATTACGGCCCCTTTAAGTCCTTTGGTCAGTCTGTCCGGTTTGAAAGCTCCACTGATCTGGCTCTCAGTTGGATAAGTGGCTGCCACTGAGATGAGCAGACAGGTAATGCTCACAGAGAGTCAGTGCCTGGGTCCCTTTTTGGATGTTATTAGGGCTTTACTGCTTTGTAGTAGGGCACACTAATGCTCAAAAACAAAAGAGCCCATTGTCAAGACCTATCTGGTAAATGAACTCTTCCGGCTGAGGGGGCACCTTTAAGAGGCACTCTACATAAAAGCAATAACACACAGTTGTTGCCTCTCTCATCTGACTGCATGGTTTGATGGTTTGCGAGTTTTGATTTTCCCCTGAGAGCGCAAATACCCGTTTTTTCTGCTTTATTTCTCCGCGCTTTAATGGCCGGCGTGTTGACGTGCGGACGGTGTTTTTTCCAGAAATGAGCACCCCTGTCAGCTAATGCTAAGAAAATGTTCTTTTTTAACCACAGAACAACATGTACAGAATGAAACAGCAGGTCAGCTAGAAAGCAGTGTGACAACACCGTCTTAATTTAGAGACTCGCACAAAGAGACTGTGAGGAAAGAAAACAGAGATAAACCCTCAACTTTGCCCTTGGTCATTTGTCTCCACAGAGATTGTGGAGAGAGGGGGTGTGCGAGGCGCGGAGAGCGGTCTCTGAAGGCCCTGTTGACAGAAACAAAGGCTGTGAAGAGAGTCTCTATAATAATTCCGATACCACCCTTTCTCCTGACCTCCAACAGCCTTCCAGAAGAAAAGACTTTGATGAAGGTTTGAAGTTCGCATGAGGCCAGATTCAAAGAAAAGAGAATGAAGGCATCTGTGCCTCAGGGTGGACATCAAATCTCAGAAACAGAACGAGAACCGAATCCAAACCTGTTACAGTAGAATGTTTAAATCAAATGAATGTCATCATTACAATTACATCATTGCTGATGTGTGTGAAACTACAGTGATATTTCAGGTTTTCTCATAACAGCTTTGATACCACGAACATATTTAACACCAACTGACTGAACCTGAGTAAACATTAACTCAATATTAAAAATATTAATACAAATATTCACTAATTACATTAAAACATGGACAATAGACTTCAAGTATGTCTTAAGTAAATACTGCTTTTCAAAGTAATCGTTCACTCAAGTATAAAATAATGAATTAAAAACTGAGTGGTTTTCTTATTTTCCCCTCAATATTGTTTTTTGGTCATTATTACTAACATAAACAGGGGAAGGTCTACAGGCTGCATTTATAGTTAGATCTAATATTTTGACTTAACCCTTATTTTTTTTGTTCTGTCTGTTTATATTCAATTAAGACAAACCAACTGTGTTTACATTAATAAGCTGCCAAAACTATTTGTACCGAGAAACACATTTGACTGTTCCACGAATGGCTGTGTTACTGTGACAACACAGTGTTAAACTCGTTCCTCTAGTAGTAACATTTACACTAGTACATTTCACAGAGTGAAATGTGAGTCTTTATTAACACAACAGACAGATAAATGTGGCCATGGTTATACTTTTTAAAAATGACTTAAAACACCATGAAATTAGCTGTGCAGTATATTTTTACAGTTGTTTCTGACAGTGTTTCACTGTAATCTGTAACTTTTGTCTCTCTAGCGCCATCTCTGTTTGAAACCTAAAATTGCAGGTTAGTTTTTTGTACTTTTCTTTAAATATGTTGAAGTCAAATGAGGCCAGACTGGCATTTGGAGGAAAATTGGACAGACAGCTGAAATGATAAATCATTATTATAAATTTAGTTACAAATCAGGGTAAAATTAGATGATTGTGTTGAACACTGATCTGTTATGTACTGTACCTGCTCAATAACTGATTTTGTTATGGACTGCAGCTTTAAAAAACAAACAAACAAAAAATGTATAAACAACTGCATCCTTAATACTTTTATAAATATTAATGGTAACCGTAGTAACCCTGGTTTTATAAAAGTTATAAAACACTCGAGGTTGTGCTACATTGTAAATACAGTCACTCAGCTAATAAACAAAACTGATGCTGTACATAATGTCAGAAGCGTCTGAGAGCTTCCTGCACTGGAGAAACCATCCCTGCGTTTGCTCACCACTTCTGAGACCCCCGAAACAAAAACTCCTGCTTGTCAATCAGAGATGTTTCCTCTGTATTATGTTCATCCCAACGAAATGATACTTCTGTTACACACCACCAGAACTTTCCAGCACAGCTCCATTTGCCCAAAAGCTCCATCGCTATAGCAAACCATTAACCATCACGCAGCTAAACGAGAACGTTGACGTATTAGCGTACACGCTACACGCTACAGTGATGAAGACGCACCCCGTGCCGACCTTATCCATCAACGTCACACTGCTGAGAAAATGAAAAGCTTACATAAGGCGGCTCATTTCAGCTGGTGCATTTGCTATTGAGTGTGCTTGACAGTGTAAACAGATTTGTTGGCCGGCTTGGCTATCACCCCTCAACTAATGGGGTTGAAAAGGAATGGGTATACCACACCGATACAGAGCGGGACCGTTAATCTTTATTTAGCTGTCATTCCCTCAATGAGGTGTTAAATCAATACAGATATGGCTCCCCAGCACTTAGCTTTACATCTCAAGTTGGCTCTCGAAAAGAAAGCTAAGACTTTAATGAGCAGCATGTAAACCACTCGCCAAGACTCTTCGGGCGAAGACAAATTCATCAGGCGCCATAGTCTATCAGCCCCATCACGAGGGGCCGTCGGGAAAAACAAACCTACTAGCCACGCAAATAATATAAGCTGTTGTCTGTCTGCGGTGCCCACTGACTAGCGAACCAAGACGATTCTGTAAGCAAACAACACCAATCAGCTCAGAGAAATGGCTGTGCTGATAAAGGTTGACTTTGTTTGGAAAATGTGTGCTGACGGGCACAAAAACTAACTAATAAATGAACAAACAAACTAAACAAGAGCCCTGCTTGCAATCAGATTGTGTTGTTAGGGAACATGTACGTATATCAAGCCGTTTCCTGCTGAGGAAACAACTCTGGGTCTGTGTGGTGATCTATGACTTTGGCATTTCTGTGGTTGTTCATTGTCCTCCTGTGCTTTCAGCATCACCTGTGCCAGACTGAATGACATGCCCACCTTACCAACAATAAAAGACAGACAGGAAGACCCACCGGAGAAATAATGAGTTGCGTTATTCTGTCCTCTTTTTTAAATTATCTTTTTTGTTATCTTTTACTGAAGGCCAGATTATTTATTGCAACCGACAATGAAAATGGCTGGCGAGCTTCACAATTTAAAGGTTTGTTACTTCAAATGAAATTTCACGAATCGCTCAGAGCCAAGATTCATCTCGGTGAGCAGTGATGGCTGCTTTTTGGAATGAGCAACTAAATATTTTTACACCAAGATACTTTTTTTGAGAACTGATTCTCGGTCTCATTATATTTTTGGATAAAGATTTTCCTGTGTCATTATTTATGCTTTTAAAGGTTCTTGTTTACATTTTGCACTGATCGTAACTCAGAACTTGTCACAGTGGATGATTTGCAACTCTGTCAAGACAAGATGTGCTTGAAATTCAGATCTGAAGTCTGATGTTTCAATTTAAACAGACTGTTGCAATTATGATGTAATTATTCAGCCGTTTGAAACGAATGATGTGACAGTTAAAGTCAACATGAAACAACATGAAAGATATTCAACCAGAATAAAAAAATGAAGCCAGAGCTCGATTTTATTCACTGCCAACTGATTGGATCATAAAAACTCAATGACAGATGAGGCAGGAGGGGATGAAAAAAACACACCCATACCTCACCCAACCCACACACATACAAAACATTGATTAAACACATAATGAATAAAATGCATAATACAAATTGCAGGAAAATTTGATTATAAATAGTATAATGTTAAAAAATTGGGTTTTGTAGCTTCCCAGCTATTTTAGGTTGTATGAACGTTTCCTTTAAGTAACAAAAACATTGAAAACATTATTTTGAAAGATGTAGGAACATTTTTGATGATGTTAGTGCTTGGTTATAAGAACGCTATTGAAACATTTGTTTTTTTGTACGTTAGTGGAACGTTTTTCTAAAGAATCTAAGAATCTAAAGAAATGTTCTACAAATGTTAATGAAGAACATTTTTTTGCTAACGTTGAAAAAACCTTTAGAGAACGCTAGCCAACATCCTGGGAATGTTCCCTGTTAGCTGGGTTTGCAGCATGTGTGTGCGACATGGCCGGCGTTCCCACTGTTGCTCTGGAGCCTGAAATTCCCAGTTCTCATTTACTTCCCTTAAATGAAACAAAGCAGTAAAATATTCCTCAGTTTTCACCTGTTGTGTTTCACATGAGACAGAGCGTCACACCGGTTTGGTGCGGCAGGTGGGTGAGTAAATAATGACAGATTTTTCATATCTGGGTAAACTAAGCCCTCGAAATAGGTTGCATTGTTTTATGATTGGATGTAGATATCTCCAAGATGAAGGAGACGATTTCATATCAGCAGAAGACAGAAGCGTAAGCCTCTAGTCTTTGTGATATTGTTTGTTTGAACCTCGGTGTGTTTTCAAAAGAAGGAGAAAGGATAAAGTAATAGGAGGGGGAGGGGCTGTTTGCTTTGAGGGAATCGACCACCTTGACAAGTGAGGTGGAATGGAAGTCGAAGTCAATCTGTGAGTAGCTTCACTGCCGTGACAAGTATACTAGAGAGATCCCTACAGGGAAGGGCACTCCAATGAGTTTCCCTAACTTTAGTGCCAGCCACAAGCAAACAGAGCTGTCACAAACCCATATCCCATCTAACAATTTTACGTCGTAGTAATGTTTCCCAAACGTTTCCATTAAGTAACAACAAAATTAAAAAAGGTACACTGAATGTTCTAGGAACAGTTTTTAGATGTTGTATTAACGTTATTCTTGGTTAAAAGAATATGATCAAGCTTTTTAAACTCTGTAACGTTTTAAAACGTTCCACTAACAACTTATGTTAATACAATTATTTCATAACTTTAACGGAACGTTTAAAGAGAACGTTAGCCATGATTAGCCACGTTCCCTGTTAGCTGAGATAGTGACTATATATAAATAGCTACTGAATATCTACACCACGCACGGCGAGTCTCAGACCATTCATGAAAATGGTTCATTTAGCATTTTTCTAATTTAATACATAATTTTCCATTACAAATCTTATTGGCAGCTTAACAATGTAAGGTAAAAATTGTACACAAATTTCAGAACTTGTATTTGTTAGACCCCCTTTTGCCTTAATGACATCATTCAGTCTAGCTGGCACAAAACCTAATGATCCGTGTTATTTCAGCATGAACTGAGAAGGTTCTAGAAAGCATCTTGTGCGGTTCAACGGACATCAGAAAATCTGACCTTTCCTTATTTTTTGGAGCTAACATAGACAATGTCACAGATCCGTGACCTACAAATAAGTGCAGAATATTTGATGTAACTATTTTTTCTTTTTCAAAATCTTTCAAGCCTTTCAAAAACACATTTAATGTGATCCCAAACTCTAAACCCTGCTGAACATAAACAAGAAAACAAAAATTATGTGTCCATTATGCAGCAGGTAAACAAATCGAGCACAGCAAAAAACCAAAGGGAAAAAAAAGTCAAGCTTGCAGCGTTAGGAAGAAAAGAGGCGGCCCGCTGTGATTATATGCAATCACGCTTTTAAGATGTGCTCCCCACCAAACAAAATGAGCCCGTCCTGCGTTCATTCAACATGACAGCGACTACAGGCAGATAAGTCTGGTTTGTTTTAAGAGAACATGATTCAGTTCTTGAATTAGCTGTATGACTCCAGGCAGATTTACACTAATTCACTTTCACAGGGTTGCACTGGAGACTTGGAAGAAGATTGGACCGCATGTAACATCAGGCAATGAAACCAGCTTCAATATCACAGTAAAATTCAAGCTATTCATCCTAATGCGTTTCGTACCTCATGAATTCTACAAGCTGACTGCTATTCTGAGCTTACACATCACAGAACTTCCAAACCATCAAACAGAGCAGCGCAGAAGAAAGGGTTACAGCCCAGAGGTTGTTCCTTCATAGCTTAAAAGACTTCTAGTACTCGGGTTATGCCTCCAATGGCTTCTAAAATTCCTTAAGAGAAATAAAAATACTACAGTAAAAATATAGTAAAAGTATGTTATTGTTTATACTGTTCAGAATAAATGTTCATGGCGTAGAGCTAGTAACAGTAATAATAGCCAGATCTTTTTGTTTGGGTAGAATCTGATGTGACATTTTTGGGTGGATTTTGACTTGGCAGATCTGGCAACACAGTTTGTGATGTCATGAGATACTCTAAGCATTTAAATAATCATGTAAGAATAGTTGGGAGACAAAATTGAAAAGTCTTCATTTGCTTTCAATTTAATCTCATTGCTGACTATGAGAAACAACTGGCCCTTCGCAAAGACCCGCCCCCTTAGTTACTGTTGCTATGTCTGACATGCATTCTAGTACCAGCCATAACACTCCCTATGGGAATTTGTGCATTCCCCAAAGGAATAATGAATAATTAATAAATTGTTTTGTTAGTTAATGGAAACGTTGTGGAAATATTCCTACAACCTAAAATTGTTAACTGGGTAATAGACACATGGTGTCTGCCTATCCTTCATTGTGTCTGTTACTGTTTTGTAACTAAAGCAATTATCTGCGAGATCTGGCATCATCTACTCCGGCACTCCAGATACCTGAATCGACAGTTTGAAATGTATAATGTACGCTTGCCTACAAAGTGTTTGGATACATGCCCGGACACAAGGCAACTTTCCATTACTCCGTTTTTCCATTATTATTTGATCAGCGTTTGATATTAACTCCTGTCATATTCAATAGAAAATGTACACAAACAGTATTTTAATTGCCATAGCAGATAGCACAGAGATTTCCAGACGCATTCATATCTATTCTGGTGAATCCAGAATGCAGGTAGTTAGTGAAAAAAGTTTTAGTGCAAAAAAACTCTGGCAACGCAAAAGTTGATTAAATTCACCCTCAAAATCACCAGTGACTCCAGTGATGGTTAGAGTTAAGGAAAACATCTCTAGTACCTTATACGTTAATTCAAAATACGTCTGACGAAAAACCAGTGGGGTTCTCTGAATAGGAAATTATGGTAAATTTGTCACTTCAAGCCCTTGCAATAGAATATTCGTTTGTAAGGTGGTAGAAACATGATCACATGCTGGGTAGGTGTAATTGAAAAATGGAGGGTCTCTTAGACAGAAAGCTATTATACTGCAGCCTTCTTTAAGATGGAAGGCAATGTCAAATTGAACCTCTAAGCAAAGCTACTCAAATGATGGCAAGTTTGCGTCAGAAATCAAAGAAACCCAGTGTGTTTTTTTTCTGCTGATGGCTAAAAGGCCCTTTTTACACAGGAAGAGAAAAAGTATAGGTCTCTCATTTAAAGCGTTTGAAAATTGAGCCTGTGAAATATCAAGAATGCTTTTTGGTATAAAGAGTTAAATTACTCTCTAAACAAATAATTAAAAAGATGCAGGGAACGATGAAGGCTGTTGTTAATTTTAGTCTCTATGTCAAAAGCTCCCACCACAAACCAGAAATTATATGGAAAGGTCCAATGCCTCAGATAACAGCGCAGATCAATTGCAATTTTCCTGGTGTATGAGTCTAAACAATTGCCATTGTGTGGGGTAAATTCAATGAATCATTTTAAATGTCAACAATGTGTGTGTGCTTGCAGCCGCTCTCATGGAAAGTATTAGAAATTCGTATGGAGAGATTGGTAAGCAGTATACAGGAGCTTTATGTAAGAAAACATTCACATGTTGTATTTAAAGGTAAAATGTCAATGTCTAGTATTAAAATATTGTACCTTCTCCTCACCCAGCTTGCCAGCTAATGTTCTCTATAACATTTTCATTAAGTAACAAAAAGTAAAAATAGGAACATTAAAAAATGTCTAGTTTTTTAGACATTGTATTAACGTTATTGCTGGGTACATTATTTTAAATCTGTAACATTTTTAAAACATCCCACTAACTACATAAGAATAGTGTTTTTGATATTTATGACATGTAACATTAAAGAATGTTCTACTAACATTACTGCAAGAATATTTTTGATAACTTTGAGAGAACATGTACAGAACATTAGTCAACATTTTGAAAATGTTTCCAGTTAGCTGGGATTTACATCATCACGACAAATATAGCCATCTGCAGTGATTTTTTTAAAGTTACTGAGGGAAGCATCTAGGTCAGAATTCACAGAAGCGAGACACGGAAACAATAAGACAAACGAAAAGAAAGTATTTTGTCAGATGTCTGAGAGAAAACAGAATCTGTGAAACAGGGCAATTTAAGACTGAGTGTTAACAGTTGTTGTTTTGACCCTTTAACTGGCATTGAAGCTCCCTGTAACTCTTTATTACTCGCTACAGCTAAAACAATCAAACATCCAGACAGATAAAACATCCATTTAGAGTTTATATCATAAATAGACTGTCCTGCTCAAAGTGTCTGGGCGGGAGGATGGAAAAAGCATTTAAAAGGGCGTGTAAAAGCTCGGAAGACAATTACATCAACCTCCAATTTACCAGCTAAGATACAGATGCACGCGGCATAAACATTCCCAGTGCTGCAAAGCTCAGTTAATGAAGAAAATGAATCGGAAAGCCACAGTACTGATGGGTGATTATTATTGGATTAAATTATTTAAGGATAACTAATAATTTTAGGTTGTAAGAATGTTTTAATTGTCTAATTCTTCCATCAAGTAACGAAAACCTTAAAAATGTTATTTTAAAAATTGTAGGAACATTTAAAACATTCTTTTTATAGATGTTGTATAAACATTATTGCTTGGTTACTGGGACGTGAAAAATCTCTACTAACACTACTGCAAAAACATTGTTGATAACTTTGAGAGAACTATGTGAGAATGTTAACTTTCTGAGAACCTTTCCTGTTACATTGTATCACCCCCCAAAACAGTAAAACGTTTAATTTGAAATATAAAAAACATCTGATCTCACCATTACAAATGTGTTGCATGCAACCTATTTTCTGTAATGTTCAATATCTTATTTTCACTCCAAAATATGTCATGAGAAAAATAAAATGTAGGCATTTGATTTTTTCCATCGGGAATTGATAAAGAATAAAATGTGGCCTCAGTAGACAGACTGCAGGAGAAGGGTTGAAAAAAGGCAAAATGTCGCTTCACAGCTGAAGCAAGTCATTAAATTTTGATTAAATATTACAGCCATTTTCCCCTTGGGAATAAGAAGCACTAAAGAATCGTTCACAATACGACCAGAATGTGTTTTAAGAAAATAAATTTGGTCAATTCTGGTTTTATGTCGTCTTTAATACTCAGACAATCAGTATAGATAAATGAGTTTTCTATATACTGAGTTTACGATGAAGACATTAATCCGGTAAATGCACCACCAAACAAACATACAAACAATCTTTCTGGTTGATAGCAGCACTAAAATAAAAGTATGTGTGCATAGTAATGAAGCTTGGAATCCGGGGTACTTCTACGATTCGCAATAGCCATTCAGAAACTGCCAAAACATAAACTTTTCACAGACTGTTTGTATAATTTCTAAGTTGGGGGGGTAGTTGTGCTTTATAGCGATGACAATGAGAAACATAGTGAAAGCCAAAACATTTTAAAGTGACGGCAAACATTTCACAAATCCAGAAAGCTTTGGATAGTTTCATTCCTTTGGCACAGAAAAATCCGTGATTAATCCCAAACAAGCTTCTGTTATATTTGAACAATAAGAGATGGTGAGAGGACACGGCTGTAAAGTTTATCACTGCTGTAAATTTGACTGAGCGTCAGCCTTGTTAAATAAATAATGCTGCCAAATGTCAGAAAACTCCAGAGCGGAGTTACGCCGGCCTGTTACTCTCACTGCGCTGTCGAAATATTTCAATACATAGATGTTTGAGGAAGGGTAATTTGCAGCTTCTAGCTGCCGTTATGTAATGCTGATGTGAAATATTAATCATGAAAAGCCCGGGACTGCCAAATCTATGCTTGGGAAAGTGCTTTTTGTTAACCCCCCTAAACTGCACGTAGGTGGCAGAACTTTCGTCTAGAGAGGTGTGTGTTCTTGCAAGAGTCTGCAGTTTTTATTTTCCCTAGTTTGTGTGTGTGTGAGTGATGGTTGTGTGTGTGTGAGTGATGGTTGCGTGTGTGTGAGTGATGGTTGCGTGTGTGTGAGTGATGGTTGCGTGTGTGTATATATGTGCTGTGGTGTATGCAAGCATGCATTTTTTTCCCACTCCTCAGTGCTTTAAATTCAATAATTGAAAACTAGTGAAACACGCTAGCGGAGACCAATAGCTGCAACTGGTCAGAGAGCATGTTAAACTCACTGCAACTGTCAGAGAAAACTCTGACTCTTTCTGCTGATGCACAAAATCTGTTACTGCTTTGAGCACACATCAGCTCTTTAAGCAAATGTGGGATTTTTTACACTTTTACCCCATAATAGACCTTCTTACACTTACAAATGTGGCATATATTTACAGTTTTTAACCACAGAATGACTGTTGGCTATATACTGTATATAAAGATGGCTGCCAAACAGAGTGTAAACAATAAATATTGGAAGACATCCATATTTATATACTGCAATATATACGTGGCACTCCAAGGCGCTTTAACATGATATTCCCATGGCACAGGCTCAAAATATCATGGTTTTTAGTTTTTTGTAAGTGCATGCTGGCAATGTAGTAAGAACCATTTATTTTCCATTTCTCATTCAAATATAAACATGCCTCCTACCAGCCCCCTTTCATACATTGTACTGTGAGGGTCAGAGCTGAAACCATTATCTAAGTGGATTATTAAAAGATCAAAACAAAAAGATTAAAACATCAGCGCCAACTAAAATCTGTCCTGGCTTCTGGTAAAATGGCCTTGAACATTCTGGAGGAAAAGAGTCGGTTCTCAGAATGTTGGCTAAACGTTGGCTAAATGTTCTCTAAAAATTCTGTCAAAGTTATCAAAAATGCTCTTGCAGTAATTTTAGTGAAACATTTTTAAAGTAATATGTCATATATCAAAAACGTTATTCTTAAGTTGTTCATGGAATGTTTTAAAAGGGTTACAGCATTTAAAACATGTTTGAATATTGCTGTATTTTAATACAATGTCTAAAATTGACATTTTGAACATTCCTGGAACATCTAAAATAATGTTTTTAACGTTTTTGTCACCTAATGAAAACGTTAGAAAAACGTTCTTACAACCTAAGATTGTTAGTTAGTTTGGAGGAGCTGGCATTTATGTCCAGTGTACCAGACAAAGAGGTTTACGGTCGAGATGTATTTTCATTAAGTGCAGAAGGTGAGGACGGCCCAAGAAGATGGAGGAGCAATAACCAGCGTGTGCCTGAAAGAGAGCGTGTTGTAAAAACCGTTGATCTGAAGATTCTAATAAGAAGGTTTACACAAAACTGCTAAGTAAATTTACGAGGCTGCGCGTTGCGAGCGCAACGAGAACTCCCCGGTTGCCCGGCCTGTGCACCTGCTGTCTCTTTTTCTCAATAAGCGCAGTGTTTAAGCTGCGAGCTTTAAATGCGCTCGATCAGCAATTGCGCTGGAGGCTTGTCATCTCCACGCACCGCTGCGGAGATCCTCCGTCTGCAGTCTGTCTTTGATCACAAGTCTCTGGCTGATGAATGACACAGTGTAGACGGCATTTCAGAGGGTAAATATCCATTAAACGCCCAGCATCTGTCTCTAGGCAGCCTGGCCGAGCATTGAATCTGAATGAGCCTCACTGACGGCAGGTCAGTGATGTTCTGAGCTTAACACGGAGCGCTGCATTATTCATACACCTGTGCGCTGAGCAGATGCAAATCTGATCCCCAAACTCAAACAAATTTTTCTTACATAACCACGGTCCCCCGGGGAAGGGACAGCTATTTGATCTTTTTGGTTGAAGAACACGACAGATGTATAAAAAAACATCGATGTATGTTCACACATGATTTTTCTTTCATATATGTAGTTCACCGACAAGATGTCCAAGCTCAACCAGCATCAAACCAGAACTAACCAGTATAAACCAACCTTCAACAGCCGTTCACACTGATCTACGCTGGCCTTTTCAGTAAGTGTTTCCAAAGTGTTGTTTTTAGCCTTGAGCTCTACTAACATACTGTTGTCGGTTTGATATTTATAATTCACTGATTCAATTAACGTTTTGCATGTTATGTACATAAGGCACACTCCTATACATCATGTTAAACTCACAATCCACATTTATTATCCGTATCCATTATTGCACGTTAACTGAATCTGCTCTCGGATGCAAAACTATTTTATTTGCATATTCAGATTCCTCCCCTGAGGTGATCGTCAAACTGCGCAGTTAAACATTCATCAAGATGAAACATTACCCAACAGAACAATGTGAGAACGTAAGATCTTGCAGACAAGAAGTGCTGCTTCACAAAATCTCTTTAGCTTCGTTTTTTTAACGTAAGATATATTCTGTTAACATTTGTTTTGTGATATATGCCATGTTTATAGTATCAGATCGGAGCTCTGAATTTGCAGAGAGCGACTCAGGGCAACTGGCCACTGCTAAGTGAAACTAAGGAACCTCACATTGCACTGTTATCAATTATACATTTACTGGGACACTATCCACTCCGCTTACCAAGGGAGAATTTCAAATGCCAAGAAAAAAACACAAATACAGCAGTGACAGAAACCAATCTCAGACACTCAGGGGCATTTACTGCAAACATGCTAGTCATAACTCATCATACTAGTCTGTTTTTCATGTTGATAAAACCATAAGTACAAGCAATACATTGCAATACAGTTGTTCGTAACTTTTGACCAACAGGTGGCGCTGTCATCAAATTGATATGGCACAGGCAGGATGTGCCAAATGACACATCACAAGTTTTGTTTTAATAGGCCTAACCACTGTGAAGATAATGTCCATGTCTCGCCGTCATTCGTTAATGCATTATTCAAGAAGCACTCACTTTTGATAAAAGCTTTTGATACATTTTGGCAAATGTGTTTATAAATAATACGTACAAAATGTTGTGTGAGTCAGAAAATTGGTTTAGGATTTATCATAAAAATTCAAAATGACAGAAAAAATTATAAAGGGAAATAAAATTAGTAGGCCTTAAGAAATTTTTATTGTAGCTATTATGGTTCCTGAGTTTCTTATTGTAGTGCCCCCTTGATGTCCAACAAATGTGCATTTGCTCCCAAATAGCAGTTTATTTTTGACTATCTTGTCAAATCTGTATGAATTATGTCTCAGAAGACCAAAGAAATCAGAACAAACACAAGAAGAGTTCAATCACCAAGTATTTCTGCTGCTTACCTTAAACAAGCGAAGGATATTGGCCACCATTATGGAAACGGAACTCGACGACGCCCCAATGACACCCACAACTCTTTCTGGCTTGGTAATGATGGGAGATCCTCCACCCTGGCACTTCACATCCGTTCCGTCTTTTTCGATGAGCGCCTGGACGAAAGTGAGCGACTGCTCCAGAGCGTGGGTGTCCCGCGAGCACGTGTCCAAAATACGAGCTCCCAGGGTGATATTTGGAAGCAATTCGTGGTCGTTATTGATTCGGTCCAGCGCAAAGAGCATGGCTTCCAGACGGTGGATGCCCTTTTCTTTTTTTATCTCACCGCAGGGCTTGCCCTCGTGGCCACGAGCGTGAACTGGAAACAGGCCACCCAAAGAAATGTCTCCATCTATCCGGATGGAATTGAGATGGGTGTGGCCTGGACCTTTGGGCCTTGCAGCCAGTGCAGTCAGAAGGAGGTAGAATAGAACCAACATTGAGATCTGACTGTGATGGCTGGAGCATACAACCATTTTTCCCACAACTGAAGACATTTCAGCAACCCGGTTTAATCCCAAGCGTGTCTATTTTTGGATGTGAGATGTCACCACTGAGTTGATGGGTCAATTGAAGCACCCTTTTGCAGGGCACAGTCTTTTAAAGTTCATAGTTATGTCACTTTGAAATGCGCCTGTAATTGAATGGACTGCTCATCTGGTTCTGTAGGCAGCAGTTCTGAGTCAATCCGATTTATCTTCTGTCACAGAACGCTCTCCTCCAGAGTCCTTTGATGAGATTAAAGGTTAACCGTACGTCTTTGGTCGCCTGCTCCCCCCGGTTTCCAGTCTCCCCGTCTCTTGAACACAGAGCTTCACCCACCTGTGAGCGCCTTCCTGGAACAAAGAAAGGACGAAAGGAATGAGGTAAGAACCACAAGAAAAAAATACAGTCAGATGTTCTACATCAGCCTGGCTAACAGGCAATGTTCTCAGAACGTTGGCTAACATTCTCTCAAAGTTCTCTCAGTTATCAAAAAACACTGTTGTTGGTGTAACAGTAGTAAAAAACGTTTTGCTTAAGTTGTCATTTTTAAAATGTTACAGGCTTAAAAAATTTGAATAGCATTTTTATAATAAATAAAAAATATTTATTAATGTAAATGTTACAGAAACATTTTTACAGCCTAAAACTGTTAGCTGTGAGTATGGGCAATAAAGCTGTTCTGTTTTTTTCCTGTAAACATTCCCACTCAAACCCACTTTCCAGCTGAAATCTCATGCATCCCAATCCTTCCTGAATTTAAAGCGTTGCTATGGGTTCCCAAGGTCGAGAGGAATATGTGTTGGATCTCACATGAGTCTTTTCAACATTCTGAATGAAGGTTCTGCATTTCAATGACAAGCTCCAATCCAGAGAGAGAAAGAGAGA
>JAZGTK010007587.1:0-19214 GCA_036877625.1 Ambastaia sidthimunki
AGACACACATTTATTCTGAAAATAATAGCGTGTGGCATGTCTTTTGTTTACACTTAATCTGTGTCCAGAAATCTGTCTGCATGATATTCATGGTAGTCTTTCTGAGTAAATCTGAGTAATGACATTGGCTGTTCAGTACAGCACACAAGGATCATAAGGAAAGCCCATTTCTGCTGGAGCTCATATGTTCATTAGGTGCTCCACACTATGGTGAACCCATCTGTTTTCAGAACCGTGCCAAACTGAGAAATGATCCCTTGAAATCATAGACGTTCAGGAAATGAGGGACCATTCTGCACTCAGTGAACAAATTAGATGGGCTACACCTGGTCACTACAAATTATTCCTGCTCACATGGTTGGAGTTTAGACTGAAAGATTTTTGTTGTAATGGGAAAAAAAATTAAATCAGTGATGCAATAGTGTCGCATAATTAAATGTGATTATGTATGAACTATATTCCCAGCATACTTGGCCACCTGCATATGTTGTGTTTAGATGCTGGTGTGCAGGTTTTGTCAGCGAAACTCTAGAATAACCAGCAAGACTTCTTTGGTTAAGACCAAGCTTTGACCAAGATTTGCTTTAAGCTTTGCTTTGCTGGTGCACAAGCTATTAACAATTTATTAATTGTCTCTCTCTTTTCCTTGAAAACATAAACCCATAAACCCTATATTACACACACACACACACACACACTGTAAATTATGTAATATTACACAAAATTATATTATATAATATATAATAAAAACATTAAACATAAAGGTGAAACTAAATAGAACTTATTAGACCTGAATAAATTATTTAATGAATTATTGCTTAGTGTAACTCATAACGTACATCTGACATGGCAACTCCAGTAAACTACCGTAGTTACATGCCGTCCACGAACGAGCATCAGCTAAGAGTTCCTGTTGAATTATTCTCAAACACACCCGTCTGCTGTTTTGGCAGCTGCAGTATCTTGTTTGTAGAATTCAGGTGTTCTTCTAAAATGATTGAACTAATTCTGTCAGTCGTCTTCTTGCCTGGGGGACCCTTCAGGGGTAAGTTAAGTCGTCCTGATTTTTCTTCTTTGATTACTCGCTTACTTCATTTTCAAGCCTTTGACAGCTCTCCACTGTCATAAGAAACCCAGTGGGAGTTGCTTTCTCAGCACTTTCTCATATTCCCCAGTGTACTCTTCCCTTCTCTTTATTTAGTGCTTGTAAGAACACAGGCAAGATTTCATTGGCTACTGGTTCCGTAGGTGCGAGAATAAGAGGTCCATTGCTGTCATTTGAAACGCTTTTCACTAAACAAATGAGTATAAACGCTGGCTAAGTTTGGGAGGTGAGACTAAAATGTTCTATTGTAGTTTGAGCACGTGAAAGACGTGAGAAACCAAATGCATGAGTTATTATTATCACAGGCAATGGTGTGGTTTATGAATAATATCAGATTATATATTTTCGTATCGTGCCAGTCCACCATTTTTCTCGCTCTGCATCTTAATCATCAGAACAACCTTAAATTTCACATTCATGACAATCAGCATATGTCTAATTTGTTGTCGATCTTGCTCAAAAATCAACCATCTGCTTTGGAGCTTGTTAAACATGGTTTCGTGTGATTATGATAAAGCCACAGAGTCAATTACAATATGCTGCCATTGTGCAGTAAAACTGGATATACATTAAATATGAATTGTTAACTTTTTCCTTCTGTTACCTGTTCAGCAAGTGGTGTCACTTTAAACCATCACTATCAAAGAAACTTACAGCAAAATGATGTTGTATATATATTCTTTGGGTCTGTGTACCGTAGTAATCTGTGACAGCAGCTATCTGTTTTGGCTGCAGCTGTTCTGCCAGACAGATTTAGGGTCGCTTTACTTTGAGGTCCGCGATGAATCAGGTCCATGTTTTTTTTCCAGCGCTCTGATGGCACAACAAACCTTCTCAAAGGTATTGGCTCAGATAAAGTAGGTAAGGTCCGTGGAGGATACACGCATCAGATAATGATGTTGATCCACACTCCCAAAGAAGTGCTTCTCCTGCGTGATCACACCAGACTTCACGTGTGTTCCTGCAGAAGAAAAACACGAGCAGAAGCGTTAAATGTGGAGACGGAGCTCGTTTGAAAATACTCGCATGTCTGTAACGGCTCCATTCCTGGGGCACCATCTCAAAGTAATTGAGTATGACTGATCCCTAAATTCTTAATCTGTCTCAAAGGAACAAAACAGCGGATCTCACTTCTGTGTTAAGTATTAAAACTCCTAATATACGGTTGTATGTTTTTTGCAATCTGGGCATAACTTAAGTGTGTAAGACTGCTGTTGGTGAAGTTAATCTGGGAGAGCAATGTGGGTTAGATCTAGATATGACATTGTTTTACAATATGAACTAAAAACTGGTAGATTAATATGATTTAACAATAACATTAAGTATTACTCATAACATTACATAAAAAGACTAATGTGACAGTGTATTATGTTAGCTTCAGGATATGTGTAAATCTGAAGGCAGGTGAGCCAAGAAGACTATATAAATTCTACTGTATTTACTGTAAATTCTACTGTAAATGTCTTCAGCTGTAAAGAGAGTAAAAGAATGTTGAGCTGTGTGAATCTCGGCCATTGACAATGACAATTCAGAGAATTGTTAAAAAAAAATAAAGATAAATATGAATTAAATGTGAATTTAAATGTACTCTAATTGATGTTTTCTTTTCCACATTGCAGCTGGGAGCTGAAAATCAACGTAGACATGATTTACGTTTTCTAGCAGTTTTCTAAGTTAATCAAAGTTCTGCAGCATTTTTGTTGCTACTAGATCTCCAGGAAAATATCTGAAGTGTTTCACATGGAAAGGGCCATTAAGAGATAAACAGCTGGTAATGGCAGGGAAACACCACTGCTAGAGCAATTAAACAGGCTTCACTTCCTCAGTAATGGAGCTGAGGCAGGACAACTGCTAAGGACTGTTTGGCATCTGTGTAATGACATTCAGCAACCCTCCACAGTCTCTCTGTGTGGTGGCAGTGCTAGCCGGTGTGTTTGAAAGCAGTGCTGGGGGTTTTGTGATTATCTGTGAATAAGTTGCAGAGCTGTTTTACTCTGAGTGTTAGACTTAACAGTAATCAGACTGCGTACAAACTTCTATCTATCTGTCAGTCTGTCTGTCTGTCTGTCTGTCTTGTTTGTCTTTCCATCAGTCATCATTATATCAGTTTCCAATTTAACTACACAAGATGTTGTCACATTTGCGGTACTTGTTATAGATTAGTTTTAAGCCAAAGGTGTTTGAGAAGTTACAGCAGATATGAAGATTCAAAGATCAACAGCTTCCCCTGTTGCATTTGAGCCCGTCCAAAACACTTCTCCAACAATGCAACATTATTAGCATAATAACCCCCTTTGTCTGTATAGAGCCGTAGCTGAATTGTGAGTAATCTTCAAAGAAGGGATCAAGCTTTGAAGGTAGCTGTGGTGGCTTCAAACACTGTCGACACGCTGATCCCCAGGAGCAACCTGAACACGGTAATTGTTCTTTTCTTGCAGGGGTTTCAACCTCAGTGAAGCTTTTTCTAGGAGAACATTTCTCAGATCTTTTCTAAATAATCTGATTACTTGAATCAGGAGCTCTGATCATATGGAAAACCTGATCATTTCTGCTCGGTTTGTTAATTAGAAAATACAATTCTAGTACGAAACAATAGGCACTATATTTCTTGCATTATCAATGCTCTGTTATTTGCAACATTATCCCATTGATGGTTGATATGGTACAGAGTTAATGATTTTAGGACATGCAGACATTTATTGTTAAAAGTCTTATAGTGTTTCCTAACCAGACAGCTAATAGTGACAGCTGTCCAATAACCAGACCAAGAATGTGGAAAATTACCAACACCAGATCAAATTATGTTTTCCAAATTTGGAAACTTTCCGATACGCCCCCCAATGGACCAAACTGGAAGTACTGTTAAGTGGAAAACAGAGACTGATCAACCAGTTGTTTTAGAAGAGGCAGTTTTAAGTCCGTATTTCTCACGAGTGTTTTTTTTTTATTTTATTTTTAATACACACCTCACTGGGTTTTATTATAATAAGTTATAATAAGTTTTATTATAATAATGACGAATGATGACATTAAATTAAGATTTTCCTAAATTGAACATTTCAGCTCTTTTAAGATTCACTTAAAAATCTCCCTTCTATAAAAAAACAAAATGATTTCTTACATTTGAAATCCAATTGGTTTTGTAAATAAATAAACAATGACAATCAGGTGCCAGCTATCCATTTTATAATCATTTCACCCTCTACTTTGGGACAAATATTGTTGTGTTGTTTTCTGGCTTAATAAAAACACAGAACGCATATGGCTGCACGCAATCACTTAATCAATCCCCTGTCTGCATTCGCCACTAACAAACAGTCTGATGGAGTCAAAATGTGAATTAAGCGAGCATGTGCTCGCCGATGATTTACTGGAAACATGTGAAGCTCAATCACAGCAGGTGTTTATTAGCCCTCGTCTCTGATTGACAGATTAAAAGAGATCCACAAATAAATCCCCACACAATTTCCACCGCACCGTGGAAAAGCTCCAAAACAATCAATTTATGCAGCATTCTGAGTTTGCGGGTTTGTAGGAAGAGGATTAAAAGCTACTTTGAGCAGCAAACACAAAGATTCTGATAAAGCCGTGAGCCACTTTTAATCAAGCCCAGACTTCTGAAGTGTACAGAAGGTATAGTCTGGAAACTTTGGAAAGAACTGTTTGCCATTTTAAGGCTATTTCAGAAGGACTGGTACAGTGATTTCTCCTCAGAGGTATTTGTGTCCCTGTAATGTTATGCATATTTATGAGTTCCCCCACGGACTAAAAAAAACTTTTATTTATTTAAAAACTTTTATTAAGATTAAGTGTGTTGGAATAAAAGTACGAGCAAATGGTTTACTATTGAGTCTGTGTGTGTAGGTCTTCAGCATTGCAGAAAAGAGGGAGGATTTTTTTATATAACCTCACACACTCAAAAAGTCTGTAATATTATTTAAAAGCAACTGTGTACAACAACCATCTGATACTTGTAAGTAGGTAGAGTCAGGAATCCATGAACAGATGCAATAAATGCGATAAACATGCAATAAAATCTGAAATAACAACTTAATGCAGCAGACAGGAAAAGACAAGAATCTAAACTACAGGTTCTAAAAAGCTATGTTAGCTGTTTGTCCAACAAAGACAGGCAGCAATCCAGCTAGCAGGATAGTTTGAGGCATTCTTCATTCATAAACATTAAAGGGAAAAGAAATTTGTTATTGAGTGTTTGTATTATAATACAAGCTGCTAGTGAAATGCTGATAAAATGCTTCTAGTGAAATGTTAACCATCATGCAGGGTTTTTAAAAGAAAACTAAGCATCAGGATTTGTCTTGGGGCAGCAGAAGTGAGTTTATTTAAAAATTATATATTGCATTTACTCAGGAAGACTGTTGCATTTTCTTTGCTTTACATTATAACTATTTTTAAATCTCATTTTTTTAAAGAGAAAAATCTGATGCATTTCAGACGGCATGATGCACACCAGCTCCCACCCACAGCCTCAGGGACATCAGCGCATAATAATGCAAAAATCCCATCTCTCAGTGGACCTGTTCACTGCATAAACACTTCATAGTATTTCCATATCACTGCCTTCCAGTTATTTAGATGTTGACCAACAGATGTTGACTATTTACAACTGATACTTGCAGCACTCACTGTAGGTTTACAGCATTTTAAGTAAAATAATTAAATACAGTACAACTTGCATTTGACTATTGGCATTCAATGCATACAGGCACATACATTATCCCTCAAACGTATTTAAAATGTATGTATATATACACACACACACACACATATACAAAAATGTCTGGCATCATTTGTTTCCATTTCTATGCAATACAATTTAATCATTTTAGTTTTTAAGTGTAGCTTGTCATGTATGTCTTGTATGTATTCCACTGATAAAGCCTTTTGTCAGCTGTAGTTAAGTGTAAAGGTCAAGACTAAATGTGCAGATGGAGATCTTCACATGTAGGTGAGTTCTGTCCTGCATTGCATTTTGTTTCCACAGTCTGAAAGGGACACCATCACAAAAAGGAGGTCATGAGAGCCGTCTGTATACATAATTCAGACCAGCAGTGTCGGCAAGTGCATAAAAGCTTCTAAAGAGCTTCAAAATGCACTTGTATTCCAAAGTAAGCTCGATTCACAATGATGCATAGTTCCTGGTTGGAGAAAGGTGCATTCAGAAAGAACAGGTGCACAGCTAAATGTTTGTCTCATAAACAACTATAATATTCTAAAAAGGCATCCAGGCAGGGAAGCAAGGGCAGGATGCATTAAATGCATCACACCGTCGTGACTCGCAGGACGCTGAGGCTATTTGTCATGGGTTAGCGTGCACGCAAGGTTTTGATAACCTTTAAAGCATGTTGAGTTTTGAGACGGGCTCTGGTTCTGACAGCTGTCGGATACAGGGTGGAGTGTGATAGAGTGTTTTCCTATGTTTTACTACTGTGAGGGATCAAAAGAACATCCACTTTGATGCTGAGACTGCTACTCTGCAGGTCACGCAGAGGCTGGGGGTGGTTTTGATCTAGACCGAGGCTAAGCTTCTGATTTTCTCCTCTGCAGTTTTGTGCAGCTTGATCTAAACATGCAAACATGTAAAACTGACATGATCAATGAGCCAGGCTGACATAATCAATACCACTAACAAAAGTCGAAAGTCCAGGAATGGTGCTGTCTTTACACATTTTAGCACTAACAAAGGGTGTGTGTGTGTGCATGTAGGTTTACTTAACCTGAAACCTTAAGCAAAAACTACAAAAATATGGTAAAAATTTAAAAAATGCACGAAGTTTTCTGTTGGTGTTAAAGTGTTGGGTAATGGTGTTTAAAAGTATTTGTAGCTGTTTATAAAACAATAATAAAAACTGTTGGAAGCCCATGGAATGTCCTTATTTAGATAGATAACTGAACGTGTGTGTGTGTGTGTGTTTGTGTGTGTGTGGTGGTTTTGCTGTACTTATAAGAGACATTCTTTTTTAAAAAGTATATATAATCAAACATGTTGAAAACATTTCAAGTAAACTTCACTCTTTGAAATGCTCATAAATTGGCCAAATCAACTTTTTCTTTAATTTTAATAATGTCATAAGGTGTCTGTGAGGGTCAGGTTGAGAGGTAGGGTTGAGTAAATATCATTATCCTAGTGTGAAGATAGACCTTTGCAGTTATGAGAGGTCCTGTCTAATATAGCTTCAAAGGTGTGTGTGTGTGTGATGTGTATGTTGCTTTCTTGTTAGCACATTATCACATCAGTAATAACAGTAAGATATGTGAGCTTGTATCTATTACTGCACTGCCTTTTCTAAAAATAAAATACAACTAGTAGTTTAGTAGGTTTACTGTATAAGCAGAAAAAATGTGCTCACAAATATATTCAGCCTCTGGCCGTGTAGGGGACGTGTCATTTGGAGCTGGCCTTGCTGGGTGTTTAGAACAGTCCAGGCCCTATATATTGCTGGTGTCAGGCCAGCATCATAACATCTGCTTGGACCCTGCCCCCAGCAAGGGTCACCAACACAAATCTGTGACTAATCTTCCAACCCTTCACAACAGTGTAGCGTGATCAGCTTCAGAACATACATGCTTGTTGACTAACCTTTAGTGCTGTGTAGTGTTTTTTCTTCCAACAAATCTGTGGCAAATTTTAGAAGGTTATGCATTTTGACAAATGCCTGATGACATTTAAGTTAATTACTTGAAGGCCAACACAATTCTGAAAACCAGAATGATGCCGTGATTAATAATTGAGCCCTTATTCGCCCAAACATGAGAGCACTGCTGCCATGTTAATGTGAAACTTGAATTGCTTTACACCAGTATTAACTGTATTTGTTAAATTGTTTAAATGTAACAGTTTTATATAAAGTGGAGAAATATAGACATTTATTATGGTGCTGCATATTCAAGAGGGTTGATGAGCTAAGAGACAAAATTACCAGAAATATAAATACATTTTATTTTTTACTGTAAACCAGTATTTAGCTGGTCAGAGTGGTTCTTGAGTTAAATTCACTCACTTACTGATTAACAATAGGCAAAAAGCTAAAAATAAGATGTCAGGTCTTGTTTGTACAGATTATTTTAATGTTGGGGTGAAAAAAAGTTACTTTACTAGTTAAGAATGGTAATTATATACAGAAAATACATGTACAACTTGTATTAAATAGTTTTATCAACACAAACAACAAGACCTTGGTTTTAATTAATAGAATTCCATTACAAACAAAAGACACATACTGTACATTACAAATGAGAGCTGTAAAATACTTTTTGTGTTATTCATTAAAATGTGGTTAATATTAAGAAAATGAAGTCATTTATATTAGTAAATAAAGACAGGAATATGTATAAAGAAAGTACATTTTCTTGCCTTTAACCTCAAACTTAACTAGAAACAGATTGTTTAAAGCATGTACATGTCGGGAAATGTGAAGAATTCACTCAGATACAACCGAACACAATTTAAAGTTACAACTTTTTGTATGCTAATGCTAGAATTAGCTCTCGAGTCGTGTGGAAAACCGTATATAAAATTACAAAGTTTACAAACATTTGCCTGACGCTTCATAAGTTCTTGAGGCGAGTGTTTTAGATTAGCGCATCATTCAAATTGAGTTGAAAAGGAACAGAAAGTGCTGTGAGGTTGATATGCTCTATTTCCTAAAGATTGTTGGAGATTTGGATTCTGATTTCCATTAGGATTAGTGGATCAGGATACAACAGGGTTTGACACAGATTATGATATTGCACAAACCCTGGTGAACATGATCGTCCCAGCTTTAATAAACCTGATAGCCCCACGGCTGTTGTCAGCGTATTTGTATTCCACTAAGCCCTCAGACAAACAATGAAGATGTAAATGACTGATTTTTAACACTGTGACAGACAGATTGTAATTGTGATGATAACTGTCTAATAGGATGAGCAGTTTCGTCATGGTTGTGTGTAAAAAATCACAAATAAATATCTATCATTTTTTGCAAAAACATTTAAAAATACATACATACATTTTTAATGTGGTAAAGAAAACAATCTTTCAATAAACAATCTTTCTTTTGTCTGTATGTGGGTAAAATAATTGTTTAACTAAAGAACCTGTAGCTTAGTTCCAATACAACATCAGTACAATATTATTAGAACAGGGTTTTGCGTGTGAGGAAGGAGGAACTTGTTGGACAGATGCAGTTGATCGCAAAGTCTTGAGTCTGTGGTTTTATCATGGCTAGGATAAAATAGAGGCCCATGCTGTTAGCTGTAAAACTGCCAGTCATGAATCTGTCCAGCAGATATGGGAAGCCAATGAGAGACCAGAAGCAGAAGGTAAGAAAAATCTGTGAGAATTTTGAGGAATTAGCTTGAAATAATTAAACCACAAGCACAGCCAAATATAGGAGCAGCTTGGAATAAAGACAAAGTGCTTTATTTTTTTTTCTTATTTTTGAGGCAATTATATCTTTCAAAGGCCCCATGTTCCAGTCCTTAATTTGATTCATTATGTGTCTGAAAACAAGCCGCAGTCTGAGTTGTTAATGAATATATTGGTTTAAAAAGAAACAAGAAGTGGAGGCTGTTGCATCAGCTCGCTGTAGAATGTAACCGGAGTACCTGCTAAGCAGCTAGCAGGACGTGTGATAACAGTGTTTATACTTTTCAGTCTTGAGCACTGCTTAGCATAAACCCTGTGGCAAGGCGCAGCTTCTTTACTCAGAAATGCTCTCGCTCCCGCCACGACTTTGCATTAGAAGCAGATACTTGCGCGGGATGCGATTCTTACCTGCAGTTAAAGTTTATGCCTCTCAGGACCGGCAGTGTTACGGCTTACCTGAGAATTCCTGACTGTCTCAAATAGGTTCTTGTATGGATTGCGAATAGGGTGTTGTAAACAGTATGAATGTTTATCAGCCGAGTTTGCATTCTTGCTCTATCCTCAAAAGAGAAATTGTGGTGCATTCAAAGTACAGTCACACTATCCGCGGCAGAACAGTGGGGCTCCAGAAGCTAAAACCCTATTTCAAATCTCAGTCGAGAAATTGATTTTTAGCGATAACGCGTACTTGTTTTAAAATAGACCTGCCCCAGCTCCCAGGTTGTTAAGCAAATGGTATATACTTCTTTATATAACAGTTCTAGACTTCTAATTTGATTGGCCCAATGACATTCCAAAAGTGCTGATGTTTAGAATAGTACTGGGACACTTTACAGCTTCTATTACTCCACTTGTGTTTGCAGATTTTTGCTTGGATTTAAACTTTAAATCGGGAAACATCCAGATACACAGAAAATAGCAGCTGCCTCATCTTCTATTCCAGGAATTTCAATAAATTAAAGTTAGCTTCACTTCCAATTCCCTTCTGATGGCTCACATTCAGAAGCTTTCGAAGCAAGCAGGGTCAAATGGCTGAGATAAAGTGAGTCCAGTCTGCCAGTCAATGTGAATGTGACCTTTTCTACAAATGCACTTTTTCAGTTAAAGCTCAGCAGTGGAGGTGGACTCTTCCCATGTGAGTAATTACACTCATAAAGTGCGTGTTGCTCCTTTAAATGAGGATATTTATTTCACTGCCAAATGGAGAGAGTATTTAATCCAAATGTGAATGGGTGTCGCCAGAGAATACAATTTACATTAACCACGTGTGTATTTATTATTTATTTTATATTAATTTATATAATGTCATTTATTTTACTTTGAAATAGAATTTATATAAGTTATTTATTATTGAAACAACTTACCAAAACCAGAACCCAACAAGTAAGTTATCCTACAATGTCTGTACTGCCCCCCTAGTGTGAACAGCCTGTATTCACTTATGTCAGGGTGAAACTGGCTGTATTATCCGTCTTGCAAGGTGTTGATTGGATTACAGCAGTGGGGCGAGGTGTGAAAGTTGATGGGGCGAGTGTGTGGAATGAAGCAGTTTATTCCCAGTGATGTCGGCACCCACGCAACCAACCGCTCGTTCCTCAGCTAATACGCCTGTACCCAGAGGAACACTGCTTCACAAGACTCCATCAGCTGAGCGCTAACCCAGGACACGGGTTGCTTAATCCAACCACGACCGTCACACTGGAGATAAGGGCAAAATGCTCCAGCATATGGAGGTTTTGAGTTAAACATGTAGTTCTGGGTGATGAAAAGGTCATTGGAGAGGTGAGTCTTGAGGAAAGAGGTGTGACCATTTCAATTTCAGCCACTATAGCGAGATACTCCACTATCTCTCTCTGCTGTACTCTTTTGTCTTGTTTTCCAACTCTGTTGGCTTCTGTCTTAAAGTTTAAATTCCAGAGACACAATGTCAAGGTCATTTAAAAGGCAGTCAAGTTCTCTCATTGACTAATATATGGTAGTTTAAACTACTTTTAAGTAACACAGGATTAACTATTTCATGACTCTGCTAAAATAGGTTTTAATGTTTAGTGATACCAAGCTATCTGTGTCTTTTGATTATTACATTTGAGAGCTAAGATCAAATTTTGATTGCCTCCAACTCATTGAATTAGTGAGTTAACAAACATAAGAGGAGATAACATACAGTGTGGATGCGTATAATATACAACAAATAATAAAGTTGATAATTTAGCTCAAGAGAATGCTTGCATGAGCATTAAACATGTATCATTCAGAATCAATGGACCATTGAATGGCTTTGATGTCTGGATGATATCTTTGTGATTAAGGCATCAGAATGGTGGGGTGTAATTGGCTGCTTCTAAAGATCTGTGTATGACAGCCACTGCAAGTCTCCCTAAAGGAGATTTAAATCCTGATTTGGAGATCAATAATGAAGTGAAGGATAAAATAATTTTCAACTCAACTACCATGACATTTCATTTGCTTTTGATCTTGTAGCAGTTATTTTTTATATTGTATATGGAGAGCAAAAAGGACAGTTATCATTATTGTGGCTTATAATATTAGTTTATAATATTATGTTTCTGAATTCATATAGTTCTGATATAGATTACAACAGAAAACAGTGTATTAAAATAAAAGTCAAAACTCTGTGCAGATAGTTTATTTTTTGTAAGATTTGTTTCCACAAGATCTGTTGTAATAAAAATGTCAATGAAAAAATAATTACAGCTAAAACAAGAAATTTACCCTATGAAGTCACTATTAACCCTAATTTTTATCTGTTCACAGTATGCAGGAGAGGTAGGCCAGTATAGCATTGCCTTCAAGTGTCCTCATTTGACTAACCTTCACAGAGCAGGTCATCCATCAAACAAAGCTCCTTGTCTCCAGACAGCTGTTTCTCTAAACCTCACTGTGATCCTGAAGGTAGATCAAAGTCCCTGTAGCACAGTTTGAAACAAACTTTATTTCTTTTGACTCTCTCCGTTATTGAGAACGTGGGATATTATTTTAGAGTTTAGTGAAATGTGATCACTGCAAATGTTTGGTGATTTATGCTCTGTCAGTGTAGCTTTATTTGTCATATATTCCGTCCCCTTTTGTAAAACACAAATGACCATGAGACCAATTCGACCTTTTCCAATGTTTCAATACCTGTTCTTGAGCATCATGTCCACCACTAGATGTTTTCTTCTCCAGGGCATCTGACAGTAATGACCATTGAAGGTAGGAACACCCATAGAGAGATACGCAGAGTGCTGTACGTATAAACATCTAGATACAAAGAACCACAGGAGAGTTGCTGGAGTCCACAGGCCAAACGTGTGCCAAACAATTAAAAAAAAGTCCATTAGGGCCTGAAGGTTGATGAAACAATCAAATGGAGAATGACCTCACTCAAAACCACAGCTAAAAGCAAGGACACGGGGACCACAGAGAGCATGAATGGCAAAATGAATATATATTGGTTGGTGTTAATAGTCTAAAATAAGACTGTACTCTCTATACTCTGTCTAGTAAACAGGTTAGGCATGGTTTGTGCAAACAGCTGTATAATAATGGATTTAGTTTACCAGAGGAGCCTCTGACTGTTACTTGAACTGTTATGTAAAATGTTTTGCTGTGCACAATGGGTTTAAACTCAGTGAAACTCAAACATGGTGAGAAATCCATGTACATGGTTTAATGAGCTGTAACATGAGTCCATCCCTCTAATCAATGGAGGACCTTGACATACAGTAGGCGCTTGACTGGAAGACATTATTGTCCAACGTTCAAAGATGCCTCACACACACAGACAAACACACACATTTCTCTGTCACTCATCCTGTTCTCCGTCCCTGTGAAATCACAAAATAAATTGCTGCCAAATGCTCTTCTTTTTTCTGATATACATGCACTGACATGCAGTTGTAGTTAATTGAAAAAAGTCAGATAGATGTATTGAGGGACAAGCTGAACTGGTGGCCATGAATGATTCCAAGTCGCTTGTGAATTGATTGGCTAAGAAATCACTTCAAATTATGTTTGAAAAACACACACAAAATATTTAACTGACAAAGCTTGCAAACTCATTTTGGTTCTTTAGCTTAAAGTGTCAGGCTAGAAAAATTCAAAGATATTTAAAGAGAACAATACAGCATAATGACTCAATTTCAGATCAATGAATGTAACGCTATTTTAAGGATATAAACAAAGGACAATTTGTACACAGGTTAAA
The DNA here is from genome assembly GCA_036877625.1 of Ambastaia sidthimunki. Taxonomy (NCBI): domain Eukaryota; kingdom Metazoa; phylum Chordata; class Actinopteri; order Cypriniformes; family Botiidae; genus Ambastaia; species Ambastaia sidthimunki. The sequence continues at coordinate 13,684 of JAZGTK010007587.1, forward strand.
ACACTGTTTGTAGGTAGTTGATGATTTCCCCTGTGGTTTATAGTGTTACATGGTCCACAGTTTTTGCTTTACTGCTGAAATGGTCTGCCGGCTCAATAAAAAAAACTCATAACTACTGCCACTTAGTAGAGTTTATATTATGCTCTCCATTCATGCATTTCCCATGATTCCCCTCTCCAGTAAATATATGATGAGGTAGCCATTTCATTTAGTCACTGCACACCAAACATCGCCCAGCAACATCAACTGGGCAAATGTACAATAGTTCACCCTTAAGGTTGGGGTGGTGGGAGCTCATTGTGTATTTGGATGAAACCTTGTACAAATCACTGTAATATCTCCTCACATTTTATGCTGAAACCTTTTAAGGCATGAATAAAACATGGCTCTAAGTACTGAAAAGCACAGCTTTGCCGCAGATGTGTCTCTCAGCTCTGAGAGCAACTTCACAGTAATGTATAATTCTCTTCTTGGAAGCGTCTCACATGCAAACTGCCAGGAGAGCAGCTTTTAGTTTCGCTTATGATACATAAGCATGGTATATAGTGTCAGAGAAATCTTGTCAAATTTTCGTTTCGCTTTGCAGACAAAACAACAGTCGCAAGCTATGCTAACTCATTTTTGTACTGGAACGGTTCAGTACAGTAGGAAACGATTGTGTTCGTTCACATACGAGCTGACATATTTAAGCCATTGTAAAATTTATTATATTGTTTACAGCCCATTTATTTGGACAACAGACTGTCGTTTATTGCAAGAAATTGGAATGTGACATGAAATCACACTTGTGTTTATGTTCGCTGTGTTAGCAATTTACGTTCAAGCCCCATATACATGCGGCCAGGGTTTTATATAATAGTATATAATAATAGTTTATAATAAAAGTTTTTACAAAGAAACATAACCTACAAATAAAACTTTTGCATGACAAATTTTACAGCTTAGGCCATGAGAGACAGATAATGATTATTTGTATTGTAGCGCAATGTCGAAAGTGCTTTGACATAACATCACTATAAGTAATCGTTACCAGGAGCTCTTTCTCAGGCCCAGCAAGACCTCTATGTCATATTTGAGCCCGGAAACAGGCCTCTAATGGCCCACTAATGCTTTTATTGGATTACTGTTGCATCTACTGTTACCCCCTACATCAGCCGTAACATTCAGAACAAAACTTTGGTCATAAATGACAGGTTGCACCTAACCGAAGTGGTTTGCCCATAGTTAGACTATTTTTAAAACTCTTTGACTCTTTGAAGTGCTAATTGGATTTATCTAAGCAGGATAAAAGTGTTTTGCAGATGAAACAGAGATAACTGGATTTTAAATATAAAAACAGGTTACAGAGGAGAAGTTTTACAAAATGTTAACACTGTTTCTTTCAGTGTCCAACACACCATGTTTATCACATCCAAAAGTTCAGTATACTTGTGAAGTGCTTTAATAATTCTCGTGCTTTAAAAAGATCACATTCAGACACAACTTCAGTTAGTTGGATAGCAGATCATCCCTTCAGAAAACCCTCAGTTTAGCGCAATGATACAGTAAGAGCCCTTATAAATGTAAATCTGGTCTTATTCAATTGAATGAATCTGTATGCTTTTCATAATGAAAGTAAAGGGTCTATTTTTTTATGTGAGTGTTGCGGCCAAGCAGTTGTGATTAGGTGCTTCTCATTGATTGAGTGCTACTGGGAGTTTGTGATGGAAACCTTTGCCAGTCAATCATTCCCACATAATGTTTAAAGAGGCACATCTTAAACCACTCTTGTTGCGGAAGCAATTACTGCACCAATGATGCAGATGGTACAACCAATAAAGTGCTTAAGGGAATGATTTTTCCATTAGCTGAGCACTTTGGTTTGTGTTAGAACCTCTGAAAACCCAAAGGATTAGCTAAGAAGGTGTGTGATATTTGACGATGTGTGTATATATTTGCATGCATTGAGGTGTGTATATGGTCTGTGATATTTGACTCTATTTGTTTTAACATACTGAGGTGTGTATGTGGAGTGTGATATTCCATTGTGTGTTCTGGGTTCTGCCTGGATAGATTCCATGTGTGTTTGTATTTGCTCATATGCAGATATATCAGTGGCTCATTAACATTGTTTTCTTTTAGGAAGGCACAAAGGTATAAATGCAAAGTGTGTGTATATCTGTCTGTGTGAGTAAACATGTATTTGCATTTATAATGCCCTCTGGCAAAAGCTAACAGCCTCATTGCACTATGGGTTGTCTGCAATGACATTAGAAATGAGTTTCACTCTAATGATGACACCAACCCTTCATTTTACCATCATGGATAGTAACGTTCAAAATGGCCTCCATTTCACACTTTGATGTCTTGAGGAAAATACAACGCATCACTCATCGCAGTAGTTTTTCCTTTTTCTTCTATAACAGAAGTGTATCATGATTAGTTTTTGCGGTAACTTGACCAGATGCAGAGTTGTGACACACACTCACTCACTAATCACCAGAGATGTCACTGGGTCGTGTCTGTTGGTAACTTATAGAAGCAATTTAGAGGAGCGAGTTATACCGCAGAGGGAGACAGGAGGTGATTGGACGGTACTGTGGAATGCAGAGCTTTGTATCGTACCAGGAGGCCATTATTGAGACCGTAACTCTGCCATTACGGCTGTTAAGAGTGAATTATAGCAGCAGAGGTACGCTAAAAGCTTACAGTTGTGTTGTTGTTTTGGGGTCAGTGGACACAGACTGTGGAAATAAATAGAGCTGACCTCTCTTTGTTTATGAACTTGTTTCTGTCCGCTGCTGTTTTACAAATGTTAATATTTTTGCTAACAACAATGGAACAGTGAGTAACTTGACCACTACTAACCGAAATATTTATGTTTGCTCATTATCACTTTGGGTGGCTTAAAGTGTTTTGGAGGTGAAACAAATGAATGATTTTAAATTTGAAAGGAGCAGAATTCATTGTTTTTCAGCAGCTAACAGACATAAATTTTAATGCATTCTCAAATTGGTTTGTAAAATATAGGTTTTTTGTTTTTATAGTATAGTATAGTTAATATTATAGTAACTATATCATAGTGCAGTTTAGTTTACATGCGTTTTGAAGGGTACAGTGTTGTTTGGGTTATTTCTGCTGGTCTCCAGCGCATAGAGGACCTCAACTGTAGGACTCAAACCTGCAACCTTTGATTCTCCAGTTTAGATCCTTAATCACTGTGCTTCACTGTTAGACTCCTCACAAACTCTGCCCATGGAAAGCCATGGAAACAAAGTTAAAAATATTCAAACATTCTGTAGGGATAAAATTAGGACAGCACACAAGGTCTTCAGCCGTTCATTAATTATCCTCACTGAAGTGCAACAGACCTTCAATGAATATTAAACCCACATCGTCCACTTGGCCACTGTTTTCCCTCAAACAGGGCTGGGGACATACAATAAATAGCAGATCGCCTCTGTTTGATTAATACATCAGTTTCATCCCATCAATCTCTGGTTATGAGTTTTCCTTTGGAATGTGGGGGTGATTAATATCAGTTCCCGCTGCTGAGATCTTCCTTTGTATTTCATTTAATCAAAATGGAAGGAGGGGATTAGAAAGAAAGAGGGAGAGGGATAGATGGAGATAGAATAGAGAAAATAATGCCATTTCTGGAGAGGCCTTATTTAATTTACTACAGGTCGATGGAGGTTCTCCAATTGCCTCTTCTGGATTAATAAGTAACCCACACAAGCTGTCCGTCAGTGCCCATCTCCCATTAGACCTACGAAATGGGCCCCGAATTGCTTGCTTGGGACGGACCTGATGGAAAGTGTACCCTCTCGCCTTCTGCGTTCCATCTTTGGCTCTTTTCTCCATCTCTATGAGATGTACACATTCTCCATTACAATCAAAAAGATTGAACGAAGATAGGAGAAATAAAAGTATGCCATCTCATCAGTCTGCAGAATGAACTGCACAGAATAGATTCGGTATTGAAGTCTGGGTTGCTGGACGATTTAAAGGAGATAAAGCTGATTATTCACAGACTTCAACTCACGCTAGACTCGTTAACAGAGACAAATTCAGTAACAAGCTCTGATTGAAGCATTTTACAAGCATCAACAATTTAGACTCATACTCATTGACTCATTTTGTGTCAGTAAACAGATAAGCATGCACTTAATTTTACTGCGGGTCAAGTACATAATACGTACTGTACCACAAAGGCGACTGACTGCCACTTCAAGCCAGCATCCGTATCCAAAATGACCTAGCGTGAAAGTCTACAGGCCGAATTGATGTTTTGTAAACCCATTACCAACCTGTGAATATTATTACCAGTGTTTAATGTCCATGAAATAATAACCCTCAGGTGTATGAGGCCACTGTTTATTTTCCCTCCCATGATATCATGACACCTGCTGCGGCATCAACATCCAACAGCGTTGGAGAGTCATTATCTAATAAAGGAACAATGGCAGGTCTGGAGGACATGTGTTATTACTAATGCTGGCTGAGTTTAATTATTAACATTCTCTCTGTCTGTCTCTCTCTCTGATGCACACACACCTTTGAAGCTGTATTAGTAAGGACCTCTCATAGACGAAATGGTTTTCATACTAAGATAATAATAATTACTACTTCAACTAATCTGCCTGTTGACATTAGATTAAACCAAAACATGATTTAGCCAATTTTTAAAAATTGCAGAAATTTCTTTAAATGTACTGTGGGAAACAGGCAACATGTACGTGTACTGTGTGTGTACAGCCATTCTGGAAGTTTTGATGTTGCACAAAGAAAGTTTTAGCTGTTGAAGTATTGTGTGCTAGTTGCCATTCAAAACAACAAAGAATTTGAATGTTGGCTTGAAATAAAATTTGGAGTTTCTTTCTGAGTTGTTATAGATTGTTTACGCTCAGGCACACCTAATTAAAGCTTTTATTAATTAATGTGCTACTTTGTGACTGAATTACTTTGCAGTGATAAACTGATTTATTGAACCTTAATGGTGTTAAGAGTTTTACAACCACTTATAAAGAGACAATTTAAATTAGAAGCTTTTTAGAGGAATGTGTTCTAAAATAAGACAATGTCAGATGTAATAAATCTTAAAAAACATTAATGTTAAAGAAACTGTTTTGAAAGAAATTCTTTTGTCTTGTTCTTATACATAAATTGAGGTTATAAAATAATACATAATATGTCAAATACTGCATATATTAATTTAAAGGATGAAGATTTTTTTAAATTGCTATACTGGGAAAGATGTCTAGTGGTTAAAGGGATAATAACATGTAGTCATTTATGTCATTCCAGACCTTTCTTTGACTTTGAATGTCCAAGCTCCTCTTCTTCATACAATGAAAGTGGGTGGGGATAAGGGGCAGCTGAGGTCACCATTCACTTTCATTGTATGAAATAAAGCAGCACATTTTGCTAGTTAACTCTGATCTTGGTAGAGAGAGAGAAAGTGAGAGAGAGAGAGAGAGAGAGAGAGAGAGTACAATAATACCTCAGGTGAGCACAACACTATTTCAGGTGCCTTTGTTGGGAAACATATA
>JAZGTK010007588.1:0-19213 GCA_036877625.1 Ambastaia sidthimunki
GGCAAAGGTGCATCAACAAAGTATTGAGCAAAGGCTGTGAATACTTATGTACATGTGATTTTTCAGGTTTTTTATTTTTAATAAATTTGCAACAATTTCAAAATCTTTTTTCACCTTGTCATTATGGGGTATTGTGTGTAGAATTTTGAGGAAATAAATGAATTTAATCCATTTTGGAATAAGGCTGTAACATAAAAAAATGTTGAAAAAGTGAAGCGCTATGAATACTTTCCGGATGCACTGTATAGACTGTTAGGCCAAAAGTTCACATGACTTTATGTGAGGAACATAATGATATGCATCAGTAATCAAAGGTCATACTCCCTACCACAGCTGTCAGATATATGCACGTATGGCACATCCTGTTGGATATTGGTCATGATGTCATTAGCCCCTTTAAAATAGGGTGCATAGCATTTAGCAGTAATCTCATTCTTATGTCCACTTCTGTGCCCATCCTTTTGAAGGCTTTATCATAAACAGTTAGACCAACAACAAAGTTAAAAACTGGAAAACTAATATTATTGGGAATTTCTCAGTTTGTTTTTGTTAACAAAACCACAAGATTAACAATACCTACAATGTTAGGACATTGTACAATGTTGACATAAAAGTTTTTAAATTGCTTTTAGCCAACCGAAAATATTAAAATACCAAAATAATCTAATCTACCGAGCCCTGCCATGTTCTTATACTAGCACAAATCTTATCACAGGAAATTGCCATGGTTCCCCTTCCAAATCAAGTACACACTTGGACCCCACAATTACATTGTTTGATTTAATGGATGCTTGTGTGTAAATAATACAAAATTGGCTGTGCAATTTACCCAAAGTACTACGACAAAAATTCTTTTAAATTACATACAGTAGTATATACCCTAAACTTCATATAGCTTAACACTTTTTTTTTTATATAACCTTGAGTTTGACAGCCGTTTTACCGGACAGTATAGAAAACAACTGGCAGCACTTTCTGCCCAACACTGCCTTTTGTGGTCCAAGCAGGAAAAAGAATGATTTACTGAGGGTAGTAGAAAATTTTCCCTTAAATTGTTTCTAACTTAATTTGGGTCACTGAAACTAACACAATTTTTTCCAACCAACACTAACCTACAAAAGTCCTAGAGTAAGTTCTTTCTGAACCCAAATCGCCAGCTTCAGAAAACTATAGAAAGTCACCAACTAGATGCAGTACAAAAAAAATAACATGAGACCATGTGTTATTTTTTTTAAATCTTTTTTTTAATTCCACTAACATGAAATCCAAATCCCACCGCCCACTCTCAGTAACAAATAACAGTAATGCTGGGTGTTCCGTATGAAAATTCCAAAGACAGTTTCTAGGCAGTCCAATTAGCCAACTCCAGTCACCCTGATTAACTAAAAGCCACATGCAGTTTAGACAAGTATCAAAAGAGTAAACAAAACAAACTAAAAACAGAATTAGTAAATAGTAGTACAAATAAAAAACAAAACAAAAAGTCCTAATAGAAAACAGTATTAATCAGATAAGCACATGAAAAGCATTACTTACTGTTCTCATAGCAAGACTTGTATATCAAAGTTACAGTATAAGCCATGTGTCAAGTCTTTTTAATCTTAGGTCTGTGGTTGACAATGAGAGATTGTACGTTATTCACCAATGAGAAACACTTGACAATTGAAGTAGAATGTCTTCCACAAGTCAAATCTGTCACAAATTATACTTTCACACTGAGTTTTGGTTGATTTCCCATTAACCTTTAGGAAAATTAAGAATTCAGTCTAAGCAACAAGAAACCCAATCACTAAATGCTCCCCTAGCAAACTCAGAAAAGGTTTCATTCTCTCTCACACACGTATGCATTTACAAAGTTCAATGACGTCCTGTTGGCTTAATGGTGACTTACATATGGGATGCGAAAGCATCCAATGGCCATATGCATGAGCACACATAAAGCCAACAAACTACAATGTGTTCTCCACCAGATTAACACATTTTATAGACAAACGGCTGCTGTTTGCCCCTCCCTTCTCCCAAACACACACACATACATGGTCATTAAACAGTCTTTCCTTCACACTCTCATATCCAAACATACACATAAATGACGGGCTGGTGAGTATGAAGCTGGAACTGTAGAAGCGTCAGCATCGTCTCTTGCTGTGCTGACTAAAAAGGTTCATAGTTGAGTTGGCTTTAGTTTTCCCGTCCCTCCTCTGTGTCGTCACCATCAGCCTGATTGTCGGAGGTCCACAGCTGAAAAACACAAGTGAAATGATTAAAATATTCAACCATCTACACTGATTTCTGACCTTTAAACATGGAAAATTAAAAGTTAATGTGATATGTCATGTTCACCTCAACATAATATTGCAATTGTGGAATTACACCCAATAATGTTTCAACATGTTGTTTTATTGTTTATAAATGATAACTACTTTGTGTCCAGTGAGTGGCTCTTAACTAATTAACCACTTCAGTTCAAAGGGTTGAAACGTAAAGGTGATCAGACTATAAACAAGCTGTTGATAATTAGTTATTTTCCCTGACATTCCCTAGAGGTGCATCTTTATGGAAAATAATGAAATATGTCAGCATTTTGTGAATGCAATATTTTCAAGGAAAGCGTGAAAAACTTACTGTCAGATTGTCTCTAAGCAGCTGCATGATCAGTGTGCTGTCTTTGTATGAGTCTTCAGTTAATTGGTCCAGCTCAGCAATAGCATCATCGAATGCCTAAATGTAAAGATAAATGCATAAATACATAATACTTCATTAAACGTCAAATCAGAACAAAAGAAGGGACATTGTTATGTCAACTGTATGCATGAACAGGCTTTTTGCATGTTCTAACCTTTTTGGCCAGTTCGCAGGCCTGTTCTGGTGAGTTGAGGATCTCGTAGTAGAAGACAGAGAAGTTGAGAGCCAGGCCCAGGCGGATGGGATGAGTGGGCTGCATGTTATCTTTACTGATGTCAAAGGCAGCCTGGTAGCCTTCTTGAGACTTCTGGATGATATCTGCACAACACAAATGAGGCATCGCTATCACTATTGCGCATAACAAAAGGTTAGGGAAGGTTAGGGAACAAACTACTAAACATATCAAAATTTGGTGTGTAAGTCCTCTCACATAATGCTAATGACATAAAAGATAATGCAAATTATGTGACTAATAGAGGAAAAGTATGTGAATTTCTAAGCAATTAAATTTTCTAACTTTTTCTAATTCTTTAAAAAAAGGGTCCCAAAAAAACCCAAAAACATTTATGGTGGGACCCAAACCAAATCCATACAACAGAATGTCATTACAACTTGGCAGTAAGTTCTTCTGAGATGGCCACCAAACGTGTGTATATACTATATATCTGCAGTGTATTGCATGTGGTCACTTTATTCAGTTTTGCAATATTATGCACTCTATTTATGTACTGCATATGTCTGCAGTTCTGTCATTATAAATGTGAACGGTCTCCATTTCTTTAAAGAAATAATTTTGAAGCCACTTTTTGTACAAAATGCAGAAATCCCTTACACTGAAATAAGGTCTTGCTGACTCCTGCACCTCACCTCCCTTCACCTTAGCAAATCTGCAAATCTGTTTTTATGTCATACAGAGATGTATTAAGAGCCTGTGGTTGCCTGTATTGATCAGCGCTCAGAGAGAAACACATAAATGTTTAAATAACGAGCAGCTCTGCAGAGATAAGCACCAGTCGTTGTTTATAAGACTGCTGAACAGTGGCCAGTGCAGAGCATAACCCACCCCACAGGAGCTTCTACCTACTGCCGACACCCAGCTGGACAACACACACGCCAGATGCTGTTGCCATGGCAATGATCGGGCAGCTCATCATACTGACAGTAGTAGGTCAGCGGTTGCTGAGGCACAGTAAGACGCAAGCAACGGTTATGTGCAGGTCTATATAAGACCCAACGTTTCACCATAAAACTATGCAAACACGACTGATCCAGGATCTGCTGCGAAGCACGATTCTGTCTCCTCCACAGATGGCAGCTCTCGTTGTATCTCTTAGATCATTTGCTCCTGTGCTGCCATAGAAACGCAGCAGGCTCTTAAAAATTCATCAAACCCAGCGGGAAGCAGAAGAAACCATAATAACATTGTGCATCTATTAGAAAGAGAGACTTATTATTTCTGCAGACAGACCCACCTGAGGTAAAGACCACACATGAAAGAAAACACTCATTATTGTTATTAGTGAAATGAAAGAAGGGCCCTGTAACAGTACAAAAACATGCTGCAGTGTGTGCTGCACTGACAATCAGGAGCTGCTGCACCACAGCAAAAAACACTTGTAGGTTGGTTGCCGGTGTGTGAATGGTATGCAACAGAGAAATACTGTACTGCAAGATAATGTTTACAATTTAGTCAACATACCTTTCTGTTGTGCTGCTCTTTTACTTTAAACGCAGACACACTTATATGCATGTAATGGGCACATTCCATAGACTTTATTATTATTTTTATAAACAGCTACTTACAACCACTACATTCTAACTGTAATTCACACTGTAACCCTAACAAATAAACGTTCTGCATGTTCATAATAATAAAAAAACTGTATTTTATGGCATTTTTACAAACAAAGACATCCCCACATAATGGTTTTGCTCAGTTGTTTTTCTCACTTTTGGGTACAAATTTGGCCCCAATATATGGTTAAGTAAACCGCACCCCACCATACAAACAAACAAACAACAAAGTGGATCTTACTCAGTTCATGAGCATATTACGATTGGTGTGGCTTTGTAATAAATCAGTCGATTAATCTCAGGAGTCATTGGTCTGAATCATGGAATCAGTCAGGCAACTTGTTTCCTAACTGAAACAACTCACAGCTTATCATAGTGACTTTGTTATGTGTATTTATGAAAGCAACGTTAAAAACTGTACAAAACAACAACAATTTTGTAATGAATGATGTTTGTAATAATTTAGAAAAGTAAACAGAAATATTTTTTATATAGAATACTTGTGTGGGCTACTTTAGACCCAGGAAGCATAAAATGATATAACTGCCACACTGAATGTTCTTAAATTAATCTGCGAGCAGCTTGTGCCTCAAGAGCTTTATGAACTAGGACACAAGGCCTTCAGATATAAACCTCTAACTCCCATTTCATCTCAAGATATATAATTAATAAAACATCTGAAGCTGTGGTCATTATAATGTGATTTTTAACACTATTAAGAAGGGTTAATGAATTGAACCCTTGAGTTCAAAACAATCAAGCAAGTCTTTTTCTAACATCTGTTTCAAAAGCAGCCTTACTGTCTACAGTCTACACAGGTAGCTACTTTAAGACAGCATCCTAGACTTATTAAAAAAACATGACTAACTTATATGAAAAGCTATACTTGGTACAGATTTTGATAGCATTCCCTCAAGCTTGCCAAACAAATATGTCCTCCTCTGAAAGTTTATGGTGAAGTTTCAGTCTGCTGAAGCTATTTTAATTGTATCTCCAGGCGAGGAAACCTTGCGCAAGTGCCATGCAAAGCACTGACTACACACCAGCGTCTATAAAACGCATGAGATAGTGGCACAGAGCAGATCACTTGAGCTGAAACCAAGTAGTGCAGAAATATAGCTATTTTTGAATTTACATTAAATTACATTTACATCTCAAATGATCAGAAAGCCCACACATTCTAAAAAGCACAAATTAGAAATCTTACAAAGCCGTCATAACAAGAATGGATTAGTGTTTTTTAGAAACTATGATATTTTGACAGATATGCCACATATTTATTAAATAATCTATTAGGAGAAAGTGTACTTTATTTCTTTTACAAATGTGCCTCTCTAATATTAAACAAGACATTCAAACATTCTAAAACAAGTTGGACAAGTTAAAAAAATATCTTTATATCTTAAGGATATGAAAAACCATTTTAGTTCAATTACAGCGCCAACTCAAGGGTACAACCTGAATATTTCAACTATTCTTTCATAAGTAAAAAGCTATAATTAAAAGCTATTTATTGTTGAATACAAATTAATTACAATTGTAAGCAACTGTGTAGTAAGACTAAGACTATTTTTGACCAAGAGACGCCATCAAAGTAAAAAACTTTTAAGTAGGCAGCAAGCCTAACTAATATCAGATGCCTTAGTAAATCAAGAGTTATTATTGGCTGGGTAACATTAGTAATATGGACTGTAAGTGTAATAAGTGTGGCCTTCTAGAACATGCATCTGAATCAATAAGATACTTTGCAAAACACTCACTCAATAATCAGTCATTAAGGGTGTGGAAGAACAAGTCAAGACTAGTTCTACTGCCACCTATCAGACCAAAAAATCTGTGTCTGTGTTAAAAAAAAAAAAAAAAGAGAGGGAGGTGTGGCTACACAGATGGTAAGAGGACATACTGTACCACCAAAATGACTCATACTCAGAGACACTATGTTGGAGATCATAGTGATGGAAATTAGTGATGACAATGATAAATATAAAATCAATGCATAATATTTCCACAATGGAAACACGTACAACCTTTTATATATATATATATAAAAGGTTGTACGTGTTTCCATTGTGGAAATATTATGCATATAATATAATATATATATATATCTAGCTATGTCAAGACTTCTGTTTCACAAGCCAACCAACAATCTTGTATAAATCTATCACTATCGATATTTGTAGCTTTTTGGTTACTCACTGGATTTCTCGTCTCCCGTGGCAACCTCCGCCAGGTAGCGGTAATAGTCTCCCTTCATCTTCAGGTAGAACACCTGGCTCTCTGCCGGAGAAGTGCTGCGGATCAGATACTTGTCCAGAAGATGCTGTGGATGAGACATACATATGAATGTGACTCGCATAGCTACAGCTTACAGACAGTAACAGGATTTAAGTGGCCTGATTTATGAACTGACTCAAAGTGAGCTGGCTCAGAGATCATCTGGCCATTAGAACCTGCTCAGCTGAAACCAGATGTGGTAACTGAGAATGAACTGAAAACAGTGCATCATCGGCAAAAAAATATGACAACAGATGTCATGGACCAAACAATGACATAACATATCAGGGCAAGCTACAATTACAGGCCATGAGATATCAGAAGAAAACAAGTAATAGTAACCAAATAGTGACCTGTGTCGTGAGTCCTATGGGATCAAATTTACATGCACCTTATCATCTCTTATCTACCAACTCAGGCATACTGGACTACAAGCTTTAGAGCTACTTGGTTCCGAGCTTTAGTGTCTGCCTCACTTTCTAGGGGCAAAACAAATGAATGGATCGCATTTTATAGACAAGAGGACAAAGCTTGCTTTTTTCGAAATGAATGAAGCAAGGGCTCAGAGCCCAAGGGCACAGAAGGAGAGATATCAAGAAAAAAAAGCATAGCTGTGTGAACATACAAGTACAGGCCTATAACAAGCAATGAATGCTTAGGACGGCTCTTGCAGTCGAAGGGCCTGTCATACAGCTGATTTACACAGAGTGAATATTCGACACTTTCAATCGAAACCACCCATTCACATGCATGTACCAGAGACCAGAATTAGCATTAAAGTGAAATGTGGATCTTCTGCTGCCTTTATCTTTTTTTAAAGCAGAGCTTAAGTAGTGTTAAACATCTGAAGCAGAAACACTCATGTTTAGGTTTTTAACATGGTACATGATCCAGCTGGCTAATAAAGCTTGTTACATTCAGCAGAAACAAAAATGTAAAGTTGCTTAAATGATGTAAGAAGACATTCCAGCAGGGTTTTTCTATGTGGGAGCAAACTTCAACCCATTTTCCCGTATAATGGCCACGTTACATTTTTGTAAAAGTACCCTAAATAACAGCGGGAGCAATAGGAGGAGTGTCATACATGCAAAGCATAACACAAAAAAAGGAATGATTCATTAAAGCCATATCCAGTTGCACTGAGTAAGTCTCAATTTCAGTTCCCTGAGAGAGGAAAAAACATATCCAAGACCACTTTGGAGGAAGAGCTGACTTGGTGACCGTTCAAACAACAAACCCCATTGTTTTGCTTACATGGTAGTGTGGATACAATTTTGGCCAAAACCAATGACCTCTAGTCATTGACTGGCAAAAGCTCTGGGACAATGGCTTAACAAAAGAAAAGTGCTATCTATTCTTAAATGATGCAGATCCTGGCTGGGGATGGAAATATGGAATTCTGGTTTAATTTATTCTTCCTTTAGTAAAGCGTCCTCACCTCAATTATCCCTACTACTACATACTAGACAAAATACTGAAACAACTTAGCCACTAAATCTAAAGCAGCAATGCAAACAACTGACTCAAAGTAGTTTGTTTTTGTGTGGACTACACTGACCAGGCTGTATGTTTTTTGTTATGTGCAACCTGCAAGGACAACTCAGTAAAAAATGTGTATCAAATTGTATCACTATGCAACACTTTCTCATCTGCCATTGTCTTTCTCAAGCTTCCAATTCAGTTTAACCATAAGTTTTTGCCATTGTGCAGTACAATCAATAGTGCCACAGTGCCACCACTGGATAGCAGTGCAGGAAACGCCCCCCCACCACCCCAGTATTTGTACTGTGCCCTGTCCGAATGAGAAGAAAAATGCAGACATTCAAGAACACGGATGCTAACTGAACCAAACAGCATTAAAATACATAAATTCAGTTCTTGTAGGCTTAACAAACTAAATCGCTTCTGAGTAAGAACCAGTTCTTAATCAGTTCTTAATTCCCACCCTGTCTATGCAGATTTGTTGGCAAGTACTTATTCACAATATCTGCTATTAGGTGTCAAGCACTGCAATTGTTATAAACTCTTACAGTGCTCCTTGCTCCCCAAAGCTTACCAGAACATCTTTGCAGATGGCCTTCAGCTCAGTCTCAATCTTCTCCCGGTACTCTTTAGCCATCTGCTGTTTGTCGCTGCCCTCAGTCTTCTGCTCAATGCTGGACACCACCCTCCAGGCGGACCGGCGAGCACCCACAACATTCTTGTAGGCCACAGATAGAAGGTTCCTTTCCTCATCGGTCAGTTCTTCTCCAAGCTCAGTCACTTCCTTCATGGAAGCGGCCATGTCATCGTAGCGTTCGGCCTGCTCTGCCAGTTTGGCCCTCTGCACATGTTGGCTCTTGTCCATGGCTGCTTGGTTCTGAGGGAGCAATATAGAATTGCAGTTGTTAATATAAGTCAGAAATGAATGGGGAGCAACCAAGAATACCACACTAAAGCTACAAAAAGGCTTGTAAATTTAGCATAGTTTCTGAGTAAACACTTATTTGTGTAAAACAATCAACCATATAGAAACAAATACAAACTAGAATTATTTTTATTGCCAAATTAACATCTAAGCCCTAGGTGCATTTCAATTACTTGCACATATAAAAAGGCACATATTATTATGAAGACTGTTTTTCAATGACCACACGTCTAATATCAAATGCTCTAATCAAAGAGTACCTAACCCTAATTGACTACAACAGTAACTTCCCACCCTCATAGTCTCTAACCCATAATAACAATCATGTCATTCTGTTAATTATTTCTTTAAATCAGATTTAACAAAAAAGTAATTAAAGGATGCTTAACCAACTAAAGAGAAAAGATGCAACACTTACTCTACACAAAAAAGTTTAAAGTATTACTTGTTTCAATTAAACAATTAATGTTTCAGCAAATCCCTAGGCCATAACCAAACAATCATACTTTAAAGCCTTTCTTATATATTTTATTTAAATGCATGTTATTTCACTTTCTGCCCAGTGTTCCTCTCCTAGCATTGTTTTTCATGAGGAAACAAACTACTCTCATCCCATAAATATGTGCCTTTGCCGAAGAAGAATTTGGATCAAATTTGAGCAAAACAAAGTCTTGTCAGTCTTTAGTTTGAGAGGCAGTGTATTGGTTACCACCATGTCTTTGCCAGTTAGGCTTACTTGAGAGATTTCAACCATTCGAATGTTGTTGGTGAACTGGCAGGGTCATTATTTAAAAAAAACCTTTATTATTCCAAAACCCATTCATTCAGAATGTGACATGTAAGAATATGAGTGAAAAATGCCTAAAAATGGGGAAATTACTTTGCCGACCACGCCCAGTCCTCACAACAGGACGCAGTGCTAGGGTTTAAAGAAAGCTCACTCCTTACAGCTCATCTCCTGTCTGACGTCTGATCGCGGCACATCCGGGAATTTATCAAGTGGCGCTCGTTCCCGCCCTGTGCTCGCGCTCCTCCAACGGAACAGGTTCTCTTTAACGGCTCCTCACCTGCAGCTTTTACTGTACGCTTTGTTTCAACACCAAATCAACGGGTCAAAGATGGGTTTAACTTCCAATGACCATTTAGACAAGGGAACAGTATTAAATTGTGCCAGTTAAGATCAAAACATCTGCTCATTTCCATCAGGAAGCTAATAATGACGTTTTCGACACCTTCAGCTGACAGGAACTCCATAGTAGTACAGCGGTGAGGTAGACGCCCTACTTCCTTGCCTAATGTGCCCGACATGAACTGGCTTGCCGGATATTTCAGAACCAAAGCACGAATATGATAAATCATCACTTCACACTCCATAACACACGAATAACAGATGAACTGATATTTCTGAGCGGAGGAGGGCGAGCGACCAATCCCTGTGTTGTTTGAAAAGGGCTGACACACTACGATGAGCCAATATGTTGAATCCAGCACTTATTAACTGCCATAACGTCTTCATAACCTAGCATCAGAAGTAATTAACAGCAGACTTTTCATATTTACATGCTGTGCGTGCTGTACCGAGCCTTTACTAAATAATTGATAAAGCAAAAAGATTATACGCATCCCTGTGGCATACAACTACTTTACATAATGCAAACCATTAAAACAAGCAGCCTCAGAACAAGGACAAACAGTTCGTGTTTTTACAGCAGCAGTACACTAAAGAGGTAAATGAAACGAAAGTAAGCTAACCTCTGTGATTGTTCGCTCTGTCTCCGGCTGCACAGCTCTGATACCTCTCACTGACTGAAAAGCGCCGCGTTCCCGCACGATCCACGGGGTTTCCCTCCCACT
Organism: Ambastaia sidthimunki; assembly: GCA_036877625.1. Taxonomy (NCBI): domain Eukaryota; kingdom Metazoa; phylum Chordata; class Actinopteri; order Cypriniformes; family Botiidae; genus Ambastaia; species Ambastaia sidthimunki. The sequence goes on from JAZGTK010007588.1 coordinate 11,018, forward strand.
CACAAGCTCCTGGAGCAGGGACTGGGCAGGGGCCGTGACGTCAACCGCTGCCATGGCAACAGGACTTTTGATTGGCGTACGCTGCCGTGGCTGGCAGGATAACCTTAGAGCACGTTTGATTCTGAGGAATCTTGTGGAGAAAATGATTGCAAAACCCCTTTAACCTGTTGACGCACGAGTCATTAAATCATAAAGCATTTCATTAAATCATTAAATCAGAAAGTATTATATACATATATATATTCTATGTTTACACAAGTCATTAAAAACTGAAAAGATTCTGGAACTTGTGAAACACATTGTGATTTCTAAAAGTGAAAATGCCTTGAAAATGATTGAATCTAAGTTCTGGAGTTGCCATACATTATCTTGGTTATGCTCTACTGTAATTATGTAATTTGCTAAAATTATGTTGTTTGGGAGTGGTTCTGTAAAGTAAAAATCGTCTGAAAGCCAATATGGGACACTAGTAAGTTTTGTAATTGTTTAAATCCAATCATTTAAAAGATTGGTACCTGTCATGCAAATGTAAATCCACATCTGCAATCTTAATAAAACACTTTCTCTAGTAATCCTAACTGGAAAGTTAGGAAATTCATTGCAAAGCTGAATAACCTTGAGTATCAAGTAATGAGTATGAAGTAATGCACTTTTGTAATGGGAACATGACATGCAATGATAATGTTATTAGACATTTTAGTAAGTCAGAACTAAATCAGTTTATTTTTTTAAATGACTTTATAAATCAATAAATACCGCAAACACATGATGTCTTTACCAATGGATATATATTTAAGTAGGCAACACATGTATTGATTAATTTTATAAAGTGTGTACACCCTCTATTGAATAAGAACTGTAATGGGATATCTTATAATCGCACAATAGCTGACCCCAAAAACAATGACACATTGATGAGTCAGATCCCTTTTGTGCATGGTATTAACACAATCACTATAGACAATATTATTATAATACTTCATATACACAGAGGCAGTAACAGATAAAAGAAAACAATATTTTCTTCATCAACTACAGGGCCTAAACACACTTTCAGAGCTGCTTAGCCTTTAAATTAGAGCAGAGAAAAGAGAGACTAATAAAAGCAGAATCTCAATTATCTCCCATACAGGCCTATAAAGAGAACATGTTCTATTTTTTAACACGGTCACATTTTCACTTCGGAACAGTGTGTTAAGATGTAACAACCTAATTTATGGGTACAGTCACACCAGAAATGTGAGATCTAAATCTGTTTAGCATCATTAAGGTTTAAGTGTGAAATTATTTGTCTAATTGTTACAATGTGACTAATCATAAATAATTATGATGGTTGTTGCTCAACAAGCCACATTTTCTCAAATGTAAGATTTTGACTCATAAGGGTTTTTTATGCCACCCACAGCCACACCTCAGTGCTAATAAACCTTTGAGTAACTGATGACACAGAATGGTGATTTATCTGGGTTATTGTAAATGACCTCATTGCCCTTCAAAGAGATACATGCTAACCAGGTCAGTCTAGTAACAAAACAGTTGTTGTGGCTTGCAAAGGAACTGAAGGCTATATGACAAATTTTGTATGTGATTAATGAGAGAACACATGAACCAGCATTTATACAAAACCCTAAAAATCATTAATCTTATGCAGTTCATCTACTCCATACTAGCAGGGAATGTTGTCCCAGTTCCTGTGATGAAGGCAACCCACAAAAGGCATCTTTACACTGCTGGGTGTAGGCAGGGGCCCACTTTTTATAATTTTGCACCCAGTCCAATGGATTCTAGTAGCCCCACCCACCAGAGCGCCTTATTTGAGGGTGTGTCCTAAGGAGAACAGCCCTGACTCATCTGAACCTGCACAGCAACTTCCTGTTCATCCACATCCTTCACTACCTGCGTTCTCCTAGGCGATACTTGAAACAAATAAGGGCGGCTCTTCTATACTGTTATATAAACAAGTCTGTGGAATTTTTTTTATTATTGTTACCTGAGGAGACAATTGTGGTTTGAAAATGATTTGTGCAAGCTTAGAAAACAAATAATTAAATGCCTTTTAATACATTTCACAGGAAACTAATAGAGCTTTTTTTAAATTCTTACCTGGAAATCAATGAACTGGCTCAACAAGTAATTTTTTTTTGCTCTGTTGATTTATTCCTCTTGAAACAGAAATCTGTAGCAGCACAAATTGAAGAGAATGTCCTTTTTTAAAACAGCTAGTAGTCTTTGGTTATGTTACAGCCATACACATTTTTTGCTTGCAAATACTAGTCAGAAGTAATACAAGCGGTATGGACATTCTCAACCTAGAGATTTTGATGGACAAAAATGAGTTTAAAAAATGATGTTTATACCGGTGCACTGCTTTGCCATAAATGGAGGATTGTTAAAAGTAATTTTCAGTGTCAGCATGCCACAGTCCATATAGGTTAACTTCTGTTGAACCTAGACAATTCATCATAACCCTCACAAAACTTAAGAAACTTATATTGATTATATTTATGTGATTTACAGGAACATATGGTCTAGAATAATGTAAAAGCTGTTGCAAACAATCTTCAGTTGGTTGCATCAACTAGGTCAAATAGGAAGAGTAGGTTCTGTTTGCTTCTGCTATGATGAACGCCTGCTGTGATGTTGGCAAGGTGATGATGCACATTAACTGCCCTAGAAACACTTCTGCTTGCTGCTTCTATGTGACTTCCTACATGTTGTGACACTGTACCTGAAAAAAGACTTAAAATGCATATTAACAACAACATAACACTGTGGGCAAAAAAATGTAACACTGTCTGAACATGGTGATATGTCTAGCAGTGTAGGAGACAACTTTTTAAACAAAGTAAAATTTTATTTAAGAGATATATTACATTGGTGTGAAAACCAGGTGGCTTGAGCAGAAATATCAAACTTTGAGGCGATATTGTTTGAGAATTCCAGAGAGAAATAAGAACTTCTGCAGCAGCATTAAATTAAGAATACAGTCATGCCGGAGACGTCCAGTGATTTCAGAAAAACACATTAGATTCCAGTTTTCTGTTTTATTTTGGACTAAAATAGATTTTTCATGTAAAGTTATTAAATTAGAAAATAAGAACAAAATTAAAATAAAAAAGGTTTGCACAGACTTAATGTAAAGTATCATGAATTTCCCCTTATCCATTTGCATTCATCTATCATCTACTTAACAAGCCAAAAGCATGTCAAACATGTCAATGTCTACCAAATTAAGTTATTGATGATCAGTTGACAAAATTGACTTGAATCACTGGTAGCGTTCTACTATTTTATCTCAAAGCATTTATTTACACCCGTTGATGAACACAAAAAGCGAGTTGTGAGTGCAGGTTGAGGTAATACACTGATCTGGGCTGCATTTCTCAAAAGCCTTGTGAACTTAAGGTGATCGTAGAGACCACTGGTGCCAACTGGTTCTACAATATACTTATGCTTACGATGCTTCTGAGAAACACATCCCTGATTATAGCCAAGTCAGGTCCTCTGAAACAGTGTTGTAGAGGGAAGCTAAACGTCATCAGTCTCTGAACCACGGGTCTCATGCCTGCCGTGAAGGGGAGGTTATATGTATAAAACTCGGGTAAGAATGCAGACCATATCCTGATGAACTAAATTTGAGATCAGCACTCTTATTATGAAGTTTTATACAATGAACCTCAGGTCTTGGGTCACTTATGCTTCCACGCCCTCTAGCTCTGGGGGAAGAGGATTCTTGGGGTGCTTGCTCTCAAAGTGTTGCTTGAAGGTTTTGGGATCTGGCATTTGTGACTGCAGAAAAATAATGATACATTTTAATGAGTGGTTTACCGCATTATCAAGACATGAAATCTGACCTTTAAAATGATAAAATATTTTGTTTGATTGATTTAGATTATTATATCAGTATGAAATCACAATAGACTTTAAGTTCCAGTGTCGTACTATGCATGTCATTCTGAACAAAAATGTTATGAAGAAAAATGTTTCTCTTCATAATCTTTAAATAAAAGCACAATATGTAATTTTCGGGACATACAAATCATGTTCATGGGCAAGATGATGAAATATAGTTTTATAACAGTTACGTTTGATCACATTATTTTATTTCATTATAATGAATTAGTCACAAGTAAACTTATTACAAGTACACTACATCTGATGTCACTTTATATGATGTCACTAATTACATGATGGGGTAATTAAGCGTAGTTTTATGTGTTCATTCCAAAAGTTCATCTGAACATACCTACAGCATTTGCAAAACAACTGACTTCTATTTATGTATAACCTAACACACGATAACCAATATTGATTCTTGTTTCATTTCTCCTTTTTTTCCAAAAGTACACAATTGAACAAAATACATAACACTATGCAAGTGTTTTTTGAGTATTTTAATACAAAAATCTTAGATATTGTGCCAAATGTAATTACTTGCTCCGCTTTTAACACTGCTAATGTCTGCTGAAAATGCTAATGTCACCTAAGCCACTTGGATATTGGATAATGTTAACCACTAGCTACATAGATATTTAGGCATTGGTTTAAAAAATGTCTTTATTCTGATATGGAACACGCCCACATTTAATAATCACTTTAATCATGCCTAGTTTTAAAACAACAAGGAAAGATTATTTCCTTATTATTTTATTCTATTATTATTTTTCTTTATAACAGGTCTTACAGAACTATATGGCCACATTCATTCTATTTGACACTTTTTTAGATGTACAATATCCACACAACTTATATATCAGATTGCGGGATATTACATAAGCAATTTTCAGCTTCAAGCTGAGGGCTTCCCTGGCATGTTAAATCATTTATATGTTAAAGAACTATGTGATAATATTAACTGTTAGATTATCCAGTGAATTAAACTTTACAAATTAATATAATAATGCTATATGATTGCTGTCATTTATTATTTAAACCTAAATAAAAGATAACACAGGAGTGTGAAAGTAAATGTACAATATTAAATTGTGTTGTAAATGTTTCACTTTAAATCTTTTTATCTATAACTTGTCTGGAGTATCAGTTAGTGTTAATTGGCAGAAGTTGTACCAACAAGCCTTTGTTACCTACAGTAAAATAACTTTCACTGTCAAAAACAAGTTCCAACTTGAGAATAAAGTTTCCCAATGCATTCATCCACTACACACACCCGTAATTAAAATCAGCTTTCAGAATCAACACAATATCATCATGCATAGCAAAAATGATAGATTCTTCTCTCACGCTGTGTTCAGTAAAGTTCAAGCATCCAAAAAATGTTGGGATCTGTTAATATGTTGCTAAATTGTGATGTCACCACTACGGACAATGTGCCAAGGTAAACATAAACTGCTATAATTGCCACTGACCCTGCAGACACCACATGTGAAGACCAGGGCTGCTTTCGCCGCCGTCTTCTGGTCGTGGCCTTTGGATTTCTTGATCTCTGCCTGCTTCTTGGCATTTTTCTGCTGAGACTGAATTTTCTGGTGTCCACGAGCCATGCTGTTGGATTGGTAACAAACTGACTGAATACACACTGACTGAAAATATATGACTCACATAGACAAAATGAATGGATTTGCATATGTCTTGCATATTTGAACAAACTACTAGAAACTGTGGCAAACACTACCTCTGTGGATTGTTTCCCTACCAGAAATAACTAGCAAACCAAATTTCTCCAAATTTTCAGCTTTGATTGTCCTAATGAAACCACTGTTTGATAAAACCCAGTAGCTGGGCACCCATGGAGAGCATAGGAGACTTATAAGAGAAACACTTATCAGAGGACATGTTACTCTCAGGTTCTCATATATGCTCATGTATTCATACTCTTTTCAGGTGGTCTTTACCTATTTCAAAAGGCTACCTAAAATGTTTAACTTTTTGAAACAGTAAAATGACAACAGTGCACAAAAATATAGTTTTAGCCTGGGCTAGTTGTTTACCAGCTAGCTGTCAAAAGTACATTAAGATCCAGAGTTTGCACTTTCTAATGCTCCAATATCGATTATGTTGGCATTTAAAGGTTAGTTCAGACCTGGGAAGTTATATATTACATGTAAAATCTCGCCTAACGTGTCTGGAAGGTTAGTTAAGATTATGGGCTTAGTTAACAAAACCATATGGTTAGCCAGGTAGCATCCAACACAGCCTACCAAGAACAGATCTTCTAACAAAAATCAAGCGTTCAACGCATATATGAAAAATTAAATACGTAACCAACATAACTTCTCGATCTCTGACCAGATAGTTTAAGCTCACCTGGCAAACAGATGATATCCGTAGGCAACTACGAGGTTGCGAAGTGTTTTCCTGCACGCTTCTCACAGCTGTATACTTCCCACTTCGACTTCCATGTAATACCCGCACTGACCACAAACATCACAGCGCGCTAGAGAGCGTCGTGCGCTTATGACGTCAATTTATAGGCGCCAGAGAGTGAGACTCCATGGGGTTTTAGAATAGCGGTTTTCGAGTTACGAGTAAATAAGGACTGCGGTCAACAAATTCATGTTTTGTTTGACAATAAATAAATAACGTCGATCCTTAAATTAAACGTTTAAAGCAAATGTGTTAAAAAACATTAGTTCACACCCTTCACATGCTGCAGTTTTTGTTTATCTTTTTGCAATTTAGGCTAATTTTTAGCTTAGGTTTTAGAACGTGTCTACTGCAGCTATGTGTACTTGCACAGTTTTATTGTCTTACACATAATATTATTGGAATTATTTGTCGTAAGTAAATGGTTTAGCAGTTATTAGAGGCCAAATACATATAACTGCATATGTAACTGCACGTCTTACATATAACTGCATGTCTAACATTCCATATAATATTTTATTTCTGTTTTCTCTATCTCTCCCTTGATGTTTTTCACTGTCATTTGTACAGCTGCTTTGTAACAATGTACCATTGTGAAAAGCGCTTTATAAATAAACTTGAACATGAAGAAATGCAGAAACATGAAAACTTCATTAAACTGCGATTATAAATCAAACTCGACTCGACTTTTAAATCAAACATTGTAAAAGCACAGTTCGTTGCAGATAGCTTTGCTTTATCGCAGAGGTTTTCAAAGTCTAAGACAGTGGGCCTCCCTTTTGACACTTACCCAATGGCGCCCTCTTTACACACACACACACACACACACACACACACACACACACACACACACACACACACACACACACACACACACACACACACACACACACACACACACACACACACACACACACACACACACACACACACACACACACACACACACACAGAACAATGTGAGACTGTTAACTCACTTTAATAATAATAAATAATAATAATAAAATATTTAAATATAATAATAAAAACAATAACAAAAAACATAATATTTAAATTCAATTTTTTTTATTTATTATAATTTCTCCCTGCGCCTCCCCTGACGCGCCCCACACTTTGAAAACCCCTGCTTTATCGCATCATGCTCAGTGTGAAAAACCCTGAAGGAATTCCCCTGTATTTACTGCCATCCATCTTTCCTTCAGAACTGACAAGTTTTCCAATTTCTGCTTATGAAAGCATCCCAACAGCAAGAAGCTGCGGCGATAATGTTCTCAGGGTTATGGGTCTTTTCTCCTGTGGTTCATCTTCCATGTATTTGGGAAGTGCCACATGCTGTTTGGTGAGCTCTAAACATTTTTCTCTTTTATTATTTTGGAGTAATGGCTTTTTCTAGCCACTAGATGTCTTTGTTCAATGATGATGAGATGTAAGATGTCTGGTTAACACCCTTCATACCCAGTCTGTGAGTTTTGGTGGGTGGCCTTCACTTGGCAGGTTTGGAGTGATGCCATATTCTTTCTATTTTGTTATAATTGATTAAATAATGTTCTTTGGGATATTCAGTAACATTTAGGATTTTTTAAAAAACTTAACAACTTTCTTTTGGAATTATTTGGAGAATTTGTTTGGTGGTGTTGTAGACTCTGGGGCCTTTCAGTCTTTTTAATACCACGTCCACAATTTGGACTATTGTGTAAGGTGCATTACTTCAATATAAAAAACAATAAAAATCTGTTTTCATCTCAGGTTGTAATGCAACAAAACAGGACAAACGCCAAAAGAGTGAATATTGCACAAGGCAATATATATATATATATATATGTATGTATGTATGTATGTATGTATGTATGTATGTATGTATGTGTATGTATA
>JAZGTK010007589.1:0-19213 GCA_036877625.1 Ambastaia sidthimunki
TGTAGCATGTTATTAGTCATCTAAGGGTGATCTGATCACAAGTGCTCAGCACTAAATACAGGTATAAACAAAACAATTTAAGGTCTGATCACCAGGTTTGAGGTAATCAGAATGTCACTTGATGGAGTATTACATGTCTATCTTTGAAATCTTCCCTTGAATTGTCTTTTTATCCCCCTTCAGTGTCTTCCTTCCTTCTGTCTCTGGTTGATGGATTACCTCACTTATCCTTAAAGGGTAAAGAAGTAATCTATGTGTATGTTCCTGTGTTAATTAATAGTTATCTATTTTTAAATCCACATTCTATCACATCTGACTGGACAGTCCCACGTCTTGTCTGATTAAGAACTTCCTGTTCAAAACTTCACTTTTCTGTTTGTGATGAAAATATCTGGAAGCACCAGTCTTTCGATTTTCGGCAGGATTGTTCTTGTCTTTAGAAAAGATTACTCATGGAGGTTTTTGCGGATTGTGCAGAAGTACAATTTTGTTCAGATTGTACGACGCACTGGAGCACAGACAGCTTAATAACTGGTTACTCTTACTCAATTATATCAAGCCATAAAATAATAAAAACGTAATACATTTAATACATTTTGCCTAATATTACCCAAAGTATTTTTTTTATCTGTCACAATAAATAAAATAATCAATTTTGCTGGGCTGTCTTAATATTTGGCTTTCATTTTCATTTTAATATTAGACCACAACAACACACAAAACAGCTTTTGTGAATCTGTGGCTTTAATCACGCTACTGGTCAGTAGTTGAATGTAATTGAATGTGTAGTTAGTTGATATGACGGCAGATAAACTCGATCCTGTCAGTTTTGAAAAAATATTTTTTTACAAATATTTTTACGTTAGTTTATGAGATGTCTATTTTTGTCTAAATGATGTCTAAATAAATAAGTTGAAAATTCAATTAAGGTATAGGATGGTTTTCTTTTTTAATCTTATTTTGCTTTAAAATGTTTGCCACCGTTGAGGGCAATTTATTTGTCAGATAACCTGATAAATACTAAATTGTGCCATTTATCAAATATATCGATATCCAATATGCATCATTACACAATTGTTTGGTTTAGAGTAAAATCTCTGTTTTAATTTACCTGGAAACGACATTTCCTCCCTGCATATAAATTATTTTCTTATTATAACAACAACAACAATAATAATAATCGTTATTATTATTTATAATAAATACGTTTAAAAATAATATGACGCATTGTTGTTGTTATTATTGTTATTATTTTTGTTGGTGTTTGTAACTGAATGTAATGTAATACCTATCCACTTTTTTGTACAAATTAAATATTAATTAAGCTAAATACACAAGCTTTAAATGATCACAAATGTAAATTAAATAGTTGTGCTGATGTTTTTATTTTTTGCAAATTGATGTGACAATAAATAACAATAATTTAATTTTGTTCAGAGACTCAAATTGCTCAATCTGCTAATTCTGCTATTACATTTTAAAAAGGGGGGGGAATCACATCTTCTGAGCTGAGTCTTTTAAAAAGAGTCAAAAAATATCCAGAAACCATTAAGTCATTAGGACAAACGAATATCCATTTTGAGTGAGCCTGGTCCCTCATTTAAGGTAGGTCTATGAGTTTTACTTTCCATAATCTCCCAGGACCACCATGGATTTAGTGACGTATTTCGGGAAAAAATGGTTGCAACGTCATGGAGCTGTCCAGTGATAGTAACGGAATTTCCCAAGCCGGTGACTAAGTGCTCCAGAGTAACCGATTGGCAAAGAAAAAGACAGACAGTCATTCTCACGTCTCCACTGGGCTCGGTATCATGCTGTTTGGTGTGTCCGGTAACTGTGACGAAAGAGAAGTCACATCGCTGCCTGACGAGTTTCCTAATGAACCGGTTTCCGAGAAAGACACCTGAAAATGAGAAGCAAAGTTAATAATAATAATAATAATAAATTACCCTGCACTACAGTTTCATAACAGCAAGATTATAAATTGCGTATGGAAAAAAGAAAATGTTAAACGTATACGTTAGAATATCTCTACACGTTTTTCCTTTACTTACCAGCTGTTGAAAGACTGGCTGATCAAAGTCGCTCTGGAGTGTAAATTCGCTGAGAGCTTTCCAGTGTGGTTGATAAGTCAGCACTTCCACTGGGTGTCCTGGCACTGAAGGATTGTGTCTTATTGGGCTGCCTGCAACCAGCGAGGTGCCTGTCATACCGTGCAGATTCTGAATAACAATTATGCAATGAGGACTTAGTTTTTCAAGCAAGTAGAAGCCAGTTTAACCCTTTCTCTAACTAAACAGAAGAGGTTTTTTGTTTTCTTCCAGGCAACAGTGCAATTAAATTACAGAACCAATGAACATAATCTGAGATCATATCAAGTGTTAGGGATCACTCGAAGGAAGTGATCAGAGTTTTTTGTGGGATAATTAACAAATACAAATTATCTCAAATACATGAGGACACTTACAGTCTTATCGCCATGTTGCTGTAATTGTTTCATGAGAATTGATCTCTTCTTGTCCTTACAGCGTTTGTTTTGGAACCAAACTCGAATGACCCGCGGGCTCAGTCCTGTCATCTCCACCAGCTGTTCCTTCATGAGCGCATCTGGGCGCGGGTTTGCGTTGTAGCACGTCCGTAAAGTGTGAAGCTGCTTTTCGTTTAGGACTGTCCTAACCCGTGTGGTCTTCTCAGACTGCTTGTGCGTGTGGCTCCGATGCGAAGTTTGTCGAACAGACACTGGGTCAGCTGGACAGATGCGTAAAAATAAACATTTTGGTTTGATTAGAAAAAATATTATTGTTATATTAATATACATTGTGCTCTGATACATTATCTACATCTACAATCCCAAATAATTCAGAAAACTTACTTTTTACTTTTTTAGCAAAGCAAACAATTTTTTTTATTTAAAAACCTTTCAGTGAACCGTTTCCATTAGTAGTTATAGTCTATAGAACCTGTTTCCACCCCAATGAACCATTGTGCAAAAACAAAGGTGTTCATGGAACCGTACACCATACAAAGAGCCATTTAAAAACCTTTATTTTCAAAGACGTAAACATTTTTAGATGTATTTTGAATATAATTTCACAAGAACACAGAATTGTATTCTAAATGATAAATCTGGCCTAATAACAAATAAAGACTATTGTGAGTGTTCATCTGCCAAGCCTTAGGGCCACGCAGTTCAAGCTTATCAGCAGCTGATTAAAAGTTATCAAGCGCATCGGCCTGTATTATGTAACAACAATACACATTCATCCAACAGTAGCGTAATTACACATCCGCTTAGCAACTCTTGCTGAAGGCCACCATTTTAAAGTAACTGTTAAAAAATAATAAAATCCATTGAATAATAATCGCCAGTTCTTATGCAATATTTTCGATTAATAATCCAATATTTTTGTGGCGTTGAAATATTTAAATGAATTGGTCATAATAAACAAAGATATGACAGTAATCTCTAAATGTTTGTACACCCAATTCAGTCATTTGAAGTGTGCTACTAACCTGTCATATGTAAGGCTTTAGTGTGGATGTTTCCCGGACTGAGAGGACTGCCGCTTGATCCGTGGTCCAGAGATAGACCGTGATCTGCTCGACACAACAGTTCCTTGTCCCGGACAGAGAACTCATCCCCGGGCAAAAGCTGCCGGCTACACACCGAGCAGCGAAAACATTCGATGTGATAAACACTGTCCCGAGCTCTCATGACCAAATCACTGCTGCTAAACCCCAAACTGCATTTTGCGCATTTTACACCAAACATTCTGTAGGCAAAAAATGTAAGCAAAAATAAAATTGGTTTGTGCCCTGGCAAAGCTACATGAAAATTTGCTGTTGTCCCAGTTAAAGAATGAATTGTACATACTATTGCACTTTAATTTTAAAAAGCGTCGATTGCAAAATGTCTTTATCTCTAAGCATTTCGCGTCAGTATTTTGTAAGCATGAAACTGCATTTGTTTTGCAATTAATTCTAGATTTTTAAAATGTTTTGCAAATTATTCATATTTGGTTCAAAACGCAAAAAGTAAAAAGCCTACCTTGCATAGTCTCTTTTGCAATATGTTTTCCCGTCCCGTACAAAGCAAGTGCACGTCTCATCCAGGTATTGACTGCATTCTACACATTTTAAACAGGCTGCGTGCCACTCCAGATCGGGGGAGACGCGCAAGATGTACTGGTCATGAATCTGACTGCCGCAGCCAACACACATCGCAAGTCCGGACTTCTCTGCATGAGAACACAAGACTGAGTTAGCTCTTTGAATTGTACAGGAATTAATTAATGGCTGATTGTATCTATAAGCCATTTAAAATGTTATTTTTAATTAAAAAGACAATATTTATAAAAGGGAATATACAAAAAGTAGCCGAGAAAAACGTATTATTATTATTTCCATAATTTTCAGTTACATATTTTAACTTAAGTAACATTCCTATATTTCCTTTTAATTCCTTTTCTAATGTAAATACTTACTTTTGGAATGATCCCCCATATCATCCAAAAAACAACAGTTGTATATTATATCCACCATACAGGTTGGCTATGAAGGAGATTGCGTGTAGAAATAGAAAGAAAAGGTACTGCCCACTCTCGGCTACCCCGCAACTTCAGAGTGAGGAAAGATTGACGTGCGGTAAACGGAAAGGGGGGGCTGGGGCAAGAGGGGTGTCTGCCACACGAGACGTGACGTCAGACGTAAAGACGACCCAAAATGCGTCCGTAAGGGCAACATGTAGCAGTGCACATTTATTCATTATCTTAAGACAAAATCAAACAACCTTGCCTGTTATTTCAGTATAACCTGAAAATAACATATTTTGCTACACGGCTGAACATATATTAGAAGTTCGAATGTGTGAAAATGCAACACTTTTTATTTCGGGTTTTTCAATATGAGGTATTTTGTGAGTTCCTGGATTCACACTTTTAGGGTGTGACGGATTAGGCCACACTACAGCACCAACAGGGTGACATCTGCTGGTTGAAATCTAAATTACAAAAAAGGAAAATAAAATTTAAGCATCCTTTATGAAGTTTACAGCATATGTGGAGGCGGGTTTGAGACTGTTTAAAATTTGACTTTAAGCCAGACCAGTCCAGCAAACGGCATGCAAACCACGTTTATTTGTGAAATATTTGTAGAACCAAAAGCGTTTAGGTTAAGCAATTGTGAAAGTAAAATTTGTATTTCTTATAGCCAGAATTATTAATCTACCATACATTTGAAATTTACTCTTACTCTCGTCAGGCAGCAGAACTGCGGTCATGTAGTCTAAGTAAAAAATAAAATACTTTGCATTAACAAAATCTCAACTTCTTCCCACAGTGTCGTGAACACGGATATGTGTTAGGTTAAAGTTGAATCTTGGTTTGATTTCTCCTCCGAGATTCATAGAAAAGATAGTGCATATCTTCCTTAAAAATTTAATTTGTGGTAAAGATATGCCATGTTTTATGGCTGGATTTAAGGGATAAGTGAAATGGATAAGTGGCACCGCTTGACTGAGAAATGTGCTTAAAATGCAGCTTAAACCATTGTTCACTTCATACTGACAACATGAAGGAATTATGCTGCCATATTAAGATCTGATAAACAGTACTGCTTTACCCTTACAAAGGCACAGAGAATAGGGTTACAAAGATGGGCATGGCCACAGTTGCACTGTAGCAAACTATAATTCATACATAAAATATCTTCATATAGACTGACACTTTCATTTAGAGTACATTTATAGTTAATGTAATTGCCATGTAAATGTAATTCCTCTTGTATAAATTTCTGTATGTGACAACTAGCTTTAAATATCTGTATGACCTTGCTGACAACATACAACACAGCAGTAATATGTACAGTAAGTCTATCATGCACAAGGTTAATGTATTGTTCATTGTTAAAGACATACTGCTTTCATTCTCTATATATTTCTAAATGTAGTGAGAGCAAAAGAATGCTGGTCAGTCACACTGGTGAGACTAATTATAGCTTACTACACCAACTATACTAAACTGTTACTGTTATACAGTGTACACACACACGCAATTATTTTCTTTATTTTTACTGCATGCAATAAGGATGAACGAGAAAAAAAATCATTGGATATTTACCAGGGCTGCCACATTGTGTTAAAAGACACATTTTTATAAAACTAATTAAACATTCTGTACCATCTCTTCTAAATTCTTTGTGTGCATTGGACATGCATGTGTGTGTTTGTTTGTGCATGTATCTATGAAAACATTATGCTTTCAAAGTCATGAACATAACCTCCTGTTTAATAGAAATACAACAGACATGATATTACACAGACAAACAAACATGCAGAAACCACATGGCTATACACAGATTTTGTGCTACTCCGAATAAGACTATTCTTTTTATTCAGATCCATGGTCCAATGGGGAGAGGGCAGCTGTCAGGGGTCTGCATTAGCAGTTTAAGTGTGGCTAATGGCAGCTTTAAGCCCTAAATTATTTACTGCTTTCATCAGAAATGAGATTTAAAGTGCTGTGTGTCCAGCCAGTCCCTGAACCGCTACATATGCCAAAACCACAGTCAGGATTCAATGCACGTTTCAAATGAAAATAAATCAATCCAGCTGTATCTATAAACTGCATGATTATTAGTAACGGTCACAAAATATGTTCATGTTTAATTATAAAAATACACATACATCTTTTTTCTTTAGTTTTGATATGAAGAGAAAAAGTGTTTTTAGATCATTTCCATAGCAACTCAGAATAACAGTGGTGTAGAACAAATATCAGGTACTCATGCACGTTTCTCTAAAAGTAGAATCATGTTGCTTATGTATAATTCAAAATATGTCCAATTTAGTTCAGCATTCACATAATAATTAGGATTAATTTTTGATTGCAGCCTTAGGGCCTTTCTGCTTTGTTGGCGGGGTGGAAGAAATTAAATTATTATCATAACAATGTTGCTGTCAGTCTGGCCTTTTATTTTACAAATGTGGAGCTTGTATCTTTGGCCCTGCCAATACACAACAGCACTAGTAAGTTCATTAAAAGCTGTTACAAATACGTCTGTCATACTAATGAAGAGGCAGCCGCTGTGACAGTGTACAGTACATTTACAGTGTATTATCAGTTCTCCAGCTGTATCCAGCAGTTCTTCCTAAACTCTTTTAGACATGTATTAACTTCTTATGGGGGGAGAAGTAAATGCTTATTGTGCAAAAATGCAGATGACAAATTCCAAGTATGGGTAACCCTACTTGGCCATGTCTTCACATTAGATGTATTAGTATTTGTGTTTTTGTGTGTTTCTTGTGTATTTTTAAGTGTTTAGAATAGTTGAGAACAGAGTAGAACTTTGTGACCAGGACTGCATTTCTCAAAAGCATTGTAAGTACGTTATAAAGACCATTGACGGTAATGGTTCTATGATGTACTTAGGCATACAATGCTTATTAGAAACACAGCCCAGTTCTATAAAATATAGTGTATTATTATTTTTATAAAAATGCATGTATTCTTTTTGTGCTATTACACAGTCATAATTGTAACTGCAGTCTACATATGATTGACTTTGGCCCTTGGTCTTATGTATTCAATACAAAATTCCACCTGTTTAATGAGCTAGCATAAGCTCATGTGACTAGCACAAGTGCAGGATGATAATGTACAGTGTATATATCTCTATGTGAGGCAGTGTCTCATGGGCAGATGGGCTGTGTGTGTGTATCTTCCCCGTTCTGTCCAATATGTGGGTGTTTTAGCAGCACCATGGGGCCAGAAGACAAACAGACTATCACTGCCCTCTCCACTGACAACAGACAGCAGACTTCACAGCAACATGCACTCTGGGAACATCGACCAACCAGGGACAAACTGCCAGTCCATTTGTCTACTCTTTCACTCAGATACACTGTATTTTTAAGCCAGGGTGGGGGAAGTCAGCAGAGTTTGTGCAGTAGAAAGTTATCAAAGCTGTCTGCCAGTAGCTGGGGACTAAAGCCTGGTGGGAGGAAGAGCAGCGCTCAGTCTAGATTATACGTCCTGGCTTTTAACGGCATGTTCACAAATTGATGCCGGGCTCCTCAGGGGCTGGCAGAGCATTAAGTGGCACTGAAATATTCATATGTGAGTGCATTTAGCAGAGCACAGATGATGGGCGGCTCCCAGGAGGGGCCACAGTGAAGTGCTGCTGGGCTCTGATCTCCACAGTAAAGTTAAATTTTTTTCCTCTGTGTGTCACTTTATAAGAGTTTGTATGTTTTTTCTCTTTAAAAGGTTTATTGTGGGGTCAATATTTTGTTCACGGGTTACATAAATAGTAAAACTGCATAAAAGAATAGTTATTAAAATTACTTTTATGAATACTATTTACATCTACATTAATTTGGTTAATTTGGTTTGGTAACTATTTTAAATCGTTTAAGTAGTTTTTTAATGTGAGCCAACAACAATAAACTTACTATAAAATGCCAAGTTTAGAGTATAAGCAAAATTACAACCTAGCAGAGCAGAAGTGAAATGCAAAAAAGGAATTTTTAATGTTCCTTCCACTAAAGAGGAACTAAAAGTTTTAATGTTTTGAGAAGTTTTTGTTTGTCTCATTGTACAAGAGCATAAATTACAGACCACAGACAGCATGAGATGATATACAATTATAGGTGCATTTTGGGGTAAGAGAGTGAAGCTCCAGTGATCAGTAGAACAGTGTCAAAGCTTTGAATCTGATGTGGGTGACCACAGGTGGCCAGTGGAATGGGACCCAGAGCGGGTAGTTTTTGCTTTGATTGTTTAAAAAGTATTATTTAAACTCTATTTAGCTATTATGTTTTAGTTTATGTAATGTAGAAATAATAATACTAATATAAAATATTGTGGATGGTGTAATTTCCAGATATGATTGAACATAAATTCCATAAATTTTGAATTCCATCTTCTTCATAAGATACCTCCGGTTCCTCAGACAGAATCCAGCTTTCCTACATTAGCCTCTCAGCTTTGCTCTGTTTGACTGACCCACTTTTCATACTAGAAAGTGTGAGGATAAAATTCACCCAACAGAAACTTATGTTAATGTGACATGTAAAAAAACTGTAACCATGGTAACAGTCTCTGGAGAAGATGTCTTTTACTGAGCAATTTTACATCACTGGAATGCCATGCACTTAAGAAGAATGTTTTTAAAGGGAAACCCGAGAAGCTTTTTAAAATATGATGTATAATTTATCTGCATTCTTTCCTGGCTCAGATCTTTTTAAAAGACTGGGATTGGATGCAATGGCTATGTGACTGCTCTGTGCCTCAGCATACAGTATTCTTTTCTGGGTAACCTGTGTCTTTATTTGACTATGATTGAGTATTTTCAACACAAGAATATTTTCTAAAGCAAATCAGAATTGCTTTGTCATCAATCAATCAAATTTTTATTTAGTCTTTGCAAACATATCACCACAAAATGATTCCTTAATACAGTCAGATTGCTTTACATTGAAGATCCTGAAATGTTCATATTTGTGGTTTTGTTGGGTAATTCATTGAATACTATTGATAGAATTGATAGTAATAGAATTTGTATGGGTTGCCCTTTATAAACTGGAGAAGTTACAGTTGTGCTTGTGTTGCTTTTATTTTTATTTTTTAGATGTGTAAAGATGTGTCCTGTGGAAACTTCTAAATGAATGACCACAGTCTTGTGGAAAACAACAGTCCTGTATTACCTTTTGATACAGTTGAATTAAACCAGTGCTTTGTTTAATGCAAAGTAAATGGAAATCAACTTTTAGTATTTATGTATGTGTGACAGATGCACTATAACGCTCTTGCTTGTGGAAGAAGTCCCCCATTAGTGAAACCTAAGATCTTTATTTTTGTAATAAATTGTGTTAGTTAGACCCAAAATAGTGTATTTGCAAAATAAGTTAAAGAATATATAATAATTGATCTTTATACCACACAAAAAAAGAAAAACATACCATAAAAACATTTAAATGTAGTCATGTAATGTTAATGGGAATGGAGTCACAGTATACTGGTTATAAACTGGTCTGAATTATTGAACCCACTCAACTGCTTCTGATTGTGATGTCACATACATCTACAGCAGTCATTGTGAATGTGACACTGTCTTCCTCTGTCAGTGTCAAAGTATCTCAGAGGTGATTCAGAGGCAGTTCCTTTACTTAAGTACTCAAACAGAAAAGACAGCTGATATGAGCATCTAAAGAGTTCATTTGATATAATTAATACTTAATTCCTCCAAAATCACCTTAAGCATTACATATAATGTTACATGGGTAACATTATAAGATTTTCATGAAGTTTTATATATCTACTCATCAATATTTGTCATTACTGCTCTGACTAAATAAAAAAAGTTCCCTTTGAGCATTTGTAACAAAGAACAAAACATTGATTTATAGTTGCACACAGTGTCTTATAGTAATAAACAGCAGTATCTCTTGTACCTTATTAGAGAAATTTGAAACTTAAGTCTTGAAACAGTTATTAAAATAAATGCCTGTGGTTTATTTTATAAATGATTAGAAATGGTTTGTGAATACTAGTGGGATTTTAGGCTAGTTCATTTGCACAGTGTGGGCTACAAAAGCACTAGGCCTGCTAAAAAAATTTGGTCAGTAACCACTAATACTTGAATGACCTAGAGTTAGTCAGACAAGACATGTAAACTGTCCCTCCTGGGAATTCTCAACTGTCCATTATTCCACCCAATGGTAATGTAGCTCTGCTAAATTATTGAGGCCATGGATTCATCAGGTTAAAGAACTGAATTTAAAGTGTGAGCATGTGTGTCTGTTCTGTACATAGGTTTCTTGGTTCTTTATAAATTTTTTTGATGTTCAGGTGGTTGACACAGTACGAGATTGTTGGTATAGATTGTTGGTGCTTTATTGAGTAATGTCTGATTTCACTCTTTTCAGAATGTTTCCAAAATGATGTCTTAGCTACAATTTAGTTATCTAAAAAATTTGAAAGCGAATACTTTGTAGTACCTAGCACTTATTTTAAAGTATTGTCTTTCCTGTTTTAAAAAATGACAATTTTTATGCATAACAATATTTAAAAAGACTTTAAAAACAATACAAACCTTTCTTAACATGACTGATAAAGATAAGCATTAACCATATAAATATAAATTAACCATATAAATAAATGACAGTTATATGACAGACAGGCATATTTTAAAGTGTCCTTGTTCCAGTGTACATACATTAAAATATTGCGCAATATTAGTTAAAATGTACTTACAATAGACTTTGGATTAGGTTTTGTTACATGTAATTATGCATAATTTACTGTTAATACTAGGAATATGTAACAGACACTGTAAAATAATGTATTAGCCAAATTATAAATACTGTATTGCTAAGAAAATTATTGACTATGTGATATTTATTCATACATGGCTGAAAATGCTGATACAATAATACGATTATTATTATATTGTCTACTTGTATTTATATTGTCTGTCTATGTATTTGATTCACTACCATATATGATTAATTGCAAAACATTTTCCCTAAATGTTTTCTTTGTGTAAATGCCGGCCTAAATTTTTGCACACATAAGAAGTCTAACTCTAAAGTATGTGGCCCACCTTCTGTGTGTGACCTACAAAATACTGCCCTTTATGACAACAGTCCCAGAGCTCCGGTCAGTCTGTCTTGTTTCTGAGGCTGCTCTCAACAGGGAAACAGTCTTAAAGTGAGGCTAAATGTCTTTACTTGAGGAGCCCTGAGGCGACAATGTACATGTTAAAAAACACCTGCACTCCAACCACTCTTAGTGCACATGGAGATGTTGTGTTCTTTAAAAATGGCACATTTGTTTCTGAAAGCCAGATTTACCACAATTCCATGGGGTCCCTTTGAGTGGCAGAAGTGTCTGTGGTAAAGGTCTATGGAATGCGGACAAGACAAATGGTTTGGACGTGAACAGATGTTTTCACTCTTTTTTAAAGAGACGGCAGAGCATCCCACTTTTCTGTAGGAAGTTTTGACCTATAGCAGTAAGTAATGGGACTGGTGTAAAACTAACTACTAATATTAGTCTTGCAGTGCACTGACCACCGTTTAAACTGAGACCTGCTCCAGGCTACCTAACCACAAGAACAAACAACTGCTTGTCTTTTACCATTGATCTGGCCTGTGTCTATTATAATGTGCTCTGTATTGGACACACTTCACTCCCCACAACCACACACAGAAGACAAAGTGCAAGTACCCAAGGTATTTATCACTAGTTGACGTTAAATAGATTGATCAATTACGATTTCAGACTTTCTTTAGCAATCATTTGGGAAAAACAGAAGAATAACCCTTTCACTAATATTACACAAGAGGGTCATTTACTGGAGAAACAATGTAAATATTAGGAATGCAAACACACTAATTGCCACAAAACTGACAGATGCTGTTCTTTTATTATGCACATGTCATTTAGATACAGGATCACCTAAATCATGAGCTGACAACCAGATAACTCATGATCTACAGCAAAGGGAAAAGAAAGCTATTAGGCCAATACCAGTACAACTCACAACACAGTGAGCAGTCAAGTATTTTGTATATGATCATATATATGATCAGCACAGGAAACAAACAAGGTAGGAAATGATTTGGCAATGGTACTGGTCTAACTAAACAGACCATAAAATGTTCAAACCAACATCTTAAACTAAGCAGATGAAGATAAAGTCTGCAATTAACAGAATGTTAAGCAAGTGCACAGAGGTTTAATGCTTTAATGTAGTTATCTAAAACTAGTGCTGACAGAATCCTCCATTTAAGGTTTTACAGTTTGTGTAGCTCAGAGTACACTTTACAGAACAACTAATTATCAAAAAGACAAGTACTGCTTGTAAAAATGACCTGCAATGAATATTTATGCAGATAAAATCTATCAGCAGAAGGACCAGAAGTGAAGATAGTAGAATTACATGAAGTCTCACCATAAGTACCAAGAATAATGAATAGCTTTTTTTTTTTTTTTTACAAACTATTTGTATCGTGTACATTGGATATTGTATAAGGCCTGAGTGAGCCAGAGGCCACAACACATCTCTCCTGGTTATTCAACAGATATCAGTTCTGCTCTAACCAGAGAGTGTTAAATACATACAAAAGGTCAAATGTCAAGGTTTAGCACCACGCTATTCAACTCAATTCTATTCTTTCTTCATATCATTTCTGTAAGTAATAAACTTACCAAATGAGGTATAAGAGGACATTTCAGTCTCTTTAAACATCAAAATTAGCATTTTTTCCTAAATTACACCTACAGACAGCAAAAACATTTTTCTGCTGAAGATTTTCCATTGTTTTTCAAAGCCTTTGAAATGATATTCCAAGTTTACAACTGCCATTTTTTAATTTATGGCAGATGGTATAACAGGGGAGTCTTGTAAATGTTATGTTAAAAAACACACTGACATCTGACATCTTGTACGTAAGTCAAGGAATAGAACCTGTGAGAATTAGATGATCAAATCAGACCTTCTTCAGCTAAAGTCTGTCCTCAGACACTGTGGTCTGCCTAGTTCTTTGCAGTGCATCACTGTCCATGCACACTAGCCAAAATGTACCAGAGTCATGACTGTGGTAAAAGAGTGCTGTAATCCATCAGCATCAGTCTCGCTCAATGTGTAGTTCTCTTTGACAATACGGTCGCAGCCAATCTCTCCGTTTCCAAAGAATCCCAGGAGCGGAATGTTGGAGAAGATCTTGCGGAAGGCGTCAGCCTCAACATTACGCTGATTATTGTAGGTGTTGTGCCCCCGCCCCACGCAGGCAAACATAAATCCAATGGTGTTTTTTTCTGGGATATTGGCAGCCTTCAGGCGCTGGATGGTGTCCTCGGCTGCTTTGGGGCTGCTTACATCCTGCTCCACTAGTACTGAAGCTCCCTGGATCTTTGAGCCACTAAAGGTCAATCCCACTGCTCCAAAAGAACCAGAAGAACAGCTGCAAAAAGAATACAAAACGACATTCCCTCAGTAAAGTCATCCAGTGATTAGAAAACATCTCTATGTGCTTCAGCAAGTGCACATGTATCACCTCATGAAACTCCAGTTGCAAAAATTAGAGAGTTAAATGAAAAATCAGAATGTCTATACGATGAAACCCCTAAATAAAAATGACAACTAACTTGAATGGTCTAAGTTTACCAAGAACTTTCTTCACTTACCAGCTTGAGTCATTGGAAAAGACCCTTTCCACTTGTCCTCCAACAATAAGTACATTACTTTGGGAAAGGGGTTCCAGCAGCTTGTTTAGAAAGCGCCCACCTCCGGGTTTATAGGTTTCATAGTCAAACATCAGCACCACCTTTAGATCAGGGTTATTAATCAACCCTGAGAATCAGAGACAGAACATTGTGACATGACAGCAACTTTAATGACTACCTAATGGCACCAAATAGTCACAATCTAACTGTTTAAACAAAATAGCAAAGTTGCATTTACATTTTCCCTTTTAGGAAACAATAAAAAGCTTTAAATGAATAATCAATATTGCTGCATGTAGGAGTAATATACCTCACCTGCTTCCTCCATTGATGTTTCACTAAGGCTCTTTTTGCAGAAATGAAAAAGTCGAATGCTGACTCCATCCATTGCAGGGAAAAGCAGACTGAAGCCAGCTTCACCTTCCTCGTGCTCCTGCGGGGGACTGCTAGGTGAACCACTAGGGGTCACTATGGTACACAATATAAGAGCCCTCAGTGAACATTTTAACAGCTGCTTGTCAAAACTCCATCAAACAAATTGTTGGTGAAACACAGGAAAGGAAAAAACACAATGAATCTTACCCACAATTCCTGGCGCTGCAACACCTACTATTTTACAACTGCTGGGCAACAAGCGTCTCAGCTTCTCCACAGGATCTGACTCCACTGCATCCTCACACTTCCTGGCTGCAGTGTCAGACGAAAGATCAAGGTAAATTCTCTTGATCATCAATGTTAGTTGTTTCTTTTTCAACAGGTACGAAAATGCAACTAACTTACCCTTTTTATGTCTGTAATTAACAGGCCCATTGAAGTTTTCCCCGTCCACCATTAAAAGAGCCGTCTGGGGCAGCAGATAGATGTTCTGCAGAAACATGGCCAAACAAAAGGCAAGTTGTTGACATACAGAGATAGATACAGAGAAATATAAAAACGAGTATAATGGTGCACTTTAAGCAGGTATGCTATGGCACAAAAAATTACGAAGGCTACTGAAACTTTTAGTAAAGAGGGGCAAATGGAAAGTCTCCAAACCTCCAAGTCTTCAGCCATTGTTCCAAGCAAAACATGTTCCTCATATATGGATGAGCCAGAGGCTGAGAGCCAGGTCAATCTTTGCTGGGTCCTCAAGACTCGACGTGCACAGTTCCTCCATAGCCTGCAAACACTACAGAAATAAAGACTTCCGTAAGTGATACTGTGGCATAGAATAGGCTGTTTGCTACAAACAATATTATTTGTTTGAAATAAACAAATAAATCTATAGACTGCCAGACGTGTAGTTTATGCCACATATTAAACCACCCATTACGAGTCAATAGTGATGTATGGTGACGTTTAGATCGAATCTATTGTTATTAATGTACCACCAGAAACTTTACACCTCTCCCCATTCTATTGCATTACATGACTAACAGTAATGTGCTGATTGGAACTAAACCACAATTTCGTAACCCTGTCTTGTTAGTTATAATTTTACTTAACATATGGTTAACTAAACTATGCTTTCCGGTTAGCCCCAAGCTAACAGGCTAAATGCATGAAATTAGCAAGAACATTTTACCTTGCTATCCGAAAGAGAGTTTTAGTCGGCACAAATGTTAAAATCCTCTCCACAACTTCGGCAACATTACTCAGAATATATCCTGCTTTACTTTCCGCTAAGATGTTTGGTGGAGCTTCAGCTCCGTCCATTTTCAAGCGGGTTCACTTCTCACATTTGGCCGTACAGACAGACGGAAGTGGACCCGGAAGTTACATAAACATCTTCCAGTGAACCATTAACAATAACGAGCTGTCAATAAATATTTTTTAATAAAAAATAACGTTTAAAATTAATAATTCCAACTCGATAATCAACAATATTTCAATATTCAATAAAGACGCAATGCTTATACATTTAAAGAAAGATAACATTTTAACGTTACATTTAAGCAGCTTCCTTTCAGGTGTTAAATTACAAATAATATAACTGCTGTAGCTAGTTGCAAATAAAGTAAACATTTATATTTACGTACCTGAGGGTTATGCATAATGCAAACAGCACATTTTAAATGTTAAAATTTTGACTGCCAATTTTACAGGTGTCTAACTACACTTTTTAATTTTTAAATGATTGTTTTAAAGGCACTGTTGTTTGAACATGGTTTCTCCAAAGACAGCAAATATTTGGAAATATACATACTCTAAAATGTCAGAGTTAAAAACAGGGAACATACATTTGTATGTGAATACTTCCCTGTTCATAAGCCACTTTTTACACTAAAGCTATTTATGCTTGTGTTCAGAATTTCAGAATCAAGAATAGTGTAATAACAGAGACATGGATTATTACTTATATACCACAATTTTAGTTATTTTGCACCAAGATTAGTATCACAAAACAATAAGTACTTCCTAATATCCTAAAGTATGACCCAGTTTTATTCTAGAGCCATTTTTTCTGGAGCTGTTGATAGATGTGTTCTGACTTGGAAAAGAGGAGAACAGAAGAGAAATAAAGTGAAAATGATGAGAGAAGTTTTAGTTCTAAAAATATGTGTCTAAAATGGTTAGTAAAGTTGCTGAGATTATTTATCATTATTCTATAGCTACATTATTCTCTTCATTTTGATTCAGTCTTTAAAATACAACACACTACATTTTGTTGAAACTTTTGCATCTTGGGAACCTGGGCTGTAATATTTTAATGGTATTAAGTTGAACATTAAAGGTGTAAATGAATGTCAAAAGATGAGGTGATGAGAAGAGCTTTTGTTGGATTTTATTCAAGCTTCTTAACAATAAATTAAGGACATATGAAATCAAAAGAGTTAAGACATACTAAAGAGAGAAAGGAGTGGGGAGCTTACAGAGATGAGGGGAACTTTTATTTTACAGAAAGCACAAAATTTCTGTACAATTGATGGGACCGTAGAGCTGAGAACTCCATCCCCACTGAAAATGAGCGTGATGAAGGAAAGCGGCAACAGAAAGAATAAAGAAACAGAGGAACAAAGGAGATGCCGCTGAGGTGGTGCCCGGAGCCAGAGATGAGATGTAAAAAATTTAACTGTGCAGGGGAAAAAGAAAAAATGAGTTGAAAGAAATGAAACATAGTGACATAAAACAAAGTGCATGCAACAAGAAAAAAGTCACAATACAAGTGATAGACAGTGTGTATTTCTGTGTATTTTATAAGTGTTTAATTTTCCGCTTTTTTACATCACCTTCAACTGAAGGCCTCAGGTTATACAGGCTTTACTGAATTCAGCCTAAATGTATTAAACTTTACCCTAAAGCGTAAGATTACCAAATTAACAAAAATCTGTCATCATTTACTAAACTTCACGCTATTCCAGACCCTAAGCACAAGAGGAGAAATTCTGGAGAATGTTGACACTGCTCTTTTTTCTATACAGTGACCAAGGCTGTTCTGCCTAACATCTTCTCTTGTGTCCTACAGATTTTTCATCTTTTAGATTATTTTTACATAGTAAATGGAAATGGTTTGTATGTGAAGCAGAAGCATGTGTGCGATCTCTAACAGGTGGGGATAGTTACATGGAGGTCATGTCGTTGAGAGCGTGGTCCAGCTCCTCGCTGATGGCTTTGTACTTGAGTTTCTGGGAATACAACTCATCTAAAGTAGCCAGTTAATGGCCAGAATGGTAGAGGGTTGTTGTGTGGGGAGGAAGTGTAAAGAATGAAGAAATTAGAAAACAAGAAAAATAGGTGCAGAGAGGGATTGAGCAGTAACAAATGATTGGATCGGATCGAGAAAGAGAGAGAGAGAGAGAGAGAGAGAAAAAGAGAGAGAGAGAGACAGAGAAACAACTAAACTAAACAAACTAACACTAAACAAAATAAATAAACCACCGAAAGAAAATATATTTTTTTAAATGCCAATATAATGCCTATATGCCTAAAGATCTAAACAGCAGTATAAATTGGTATGTACTGCCACTAAATCACTGGCACATACCTATAATCACAATGTGGATGGTTCATTTTACCAGCTGAATACTTTAGACACTACTGTACCATCTCTCCATGACACCACAATAGTAACTTTAGTTGTGTGACAAAATGTCATACATTGACTCTAAGTAGAAAACATGTGATTTTAACCAGTGTCCAACAGCAGCATGACAAATAGTGAGAAACATATTAAAACAATTGACATACCCTCCAGATCATCAATAGTCTTCTCAAGCTTGGCGACTGATCTCTCAGCAAACTCAGCACGAGTCTCAGCCTGAAACACAGAGATGTGAATCCCTCTCATGTGTACTCACACACAGGCAAAATGTTATGATATGAAGCAAACGGTGGGTGGGTGAACTTACCTCCTTCAGCTTGTCAGTCAGAACCTTGATCTCCTCCTCATACTTGTCCTCCTTCTGGGAGTACTGTTGATGGAAAAGACAGGAGAGAAGATTAAACATCTGTCTGTTAACATCAACACACAATGTATATAAACAAACAAACAAAAGCCAACACACACACACACACACACACACACACAGGTTTGTTTCAATATACTAGTGAGGACACCTATTAAGCTTCCAGTGTTTTCACACCAGCTAATAATACTTTTAATCCCCTAATGTTAAACCCAAGCCTTACAAAGACCTGTTGACATCATTACATGTCAAGTAAACCATTCTTAAGCCTTAAATTATTACTAGTGAGGACCTAAATGTGCATTTTTTACAACACTGTATGTGTAAGAAGATTGCATAGCTAAACCTGTACACACACACAAAACCTTTGAACATGAGCATACACACACAACATTAGCTTACCTTCTCAGCCTGGGCCTCCAGAGACTTCATGTTGTTGGTCACAGTTTTCAACTCCTCCTCCAGCTCAGAGCATTTACTGAAGTGAGAGGGAGTGACAAGAGAGAATTTGAGACAAACATTGACAGGTAGAAGCTCCACTGAAAAAATAAACAGTACTGTCACGTTATGAAATTTTTTCTAAAATAATTTAAGACCAGT